>QANX01006221.1:0-25712 GCA_003254975.1 Ochetophila trinervis | reverse complement strand
AATAATAATGTATATATGTTAAGATTTTATTTAGTTTAATTTTAAACTTAAGTTTATATTAAGTTTGATTATAAAATATTATGTTATCTAATATAATCATTATTGATAAAGTAAATCAATATAATCTATTAAGATTTTATTTAAAATTAAAATATCAGTAGGTTTTGAATTTCTATTACTTATAGTACAAATTTTAGAAATACTTTTAAAACATCTAATATTATTCTGAAATAAACAGAGAAATATGTAAAAATCAGAATGAGAAATAGTTCCAGTAGTAGCAAATCTCATAGTAAACTGTAGATTTTAAGTGTTGATCGTTAATTTATATATGGTAATGATAAAAAAATTACACAGCAATTTAAAAAAAAAAAAACAGATATATATATATGTATACTGAAGTATTTATTTTGTCATAAAAATCCAGTCACATATTTTATCATATAGTTATTATTACTTTCGCAATATGTGACTTTTCTTCACGATTAACCATGTATTAACCTGAAAAGGGAGCTTTTATCTTTTAATTTTGGGGAAAACCTGAAAGGGAGTTCTTTGAGTGGTGGAATGTGAATTAGCTAGCATCGGCTGCTTAATTCCCAAATAAGAGGGTATAAAGATTTGGCCTAAAAAGTGTTCGAAAAGCTTTCATCAAATCATGGGTCACCATCACCAATTAATATTATATTGCAAAAATTAATTGTCAATTAATCAATTATTTGTTGATGATGATAATTATCAATTATTTATTTGATAATTGATAAAATTAAAAGTCAAGAATTAAATAAATCACTTTCATAACTCCATGCATGTCTACAAGCAAAAATTGGATGGCCTCAACCACATAGTTTCAAAATACAAAAATGCCACATTATATAGATTTTATGTGTGGATCTCACATATAATTGTGTATTGGGACTATATAATTTCAGGATCACCTGATTTTGTTTTTTTAGTCTTGTAGATTTTGATGGGTGCAATGCAATATGGATTGGAAGATGTCTTTTATTGATTTCAATTTTCTTTAAATTAATATACTTTTCATATCATAGCTAAAATTAATTGATTTTTAAAAACTAAAGTAACAGATATTCAAATTAAAATCTCCTATATTAAACCATAATCTAATATTAATGTTTCTATAAGTTCAAATTTATATGAGAAAATTTGAAATTAAATTATATACTTTAACAAAATAATTTTAATTCTCCATTGTTGTACAGTCTCGATTCTCCTATGGACAAAGTAAATGTATCAAAAGAAGAAAGAATATAATTTTTGTTGGTGATCAATAAAGAAGAAGAATATATATACGTATATATAACATTCATGAACCATTTTTCTGCTTGTGACAGATAGAAAAAAGATCAGAAGGCCTGGAAGCTGAATCTTTCTCTCTTTTTCTTGGCTTTATTTTTCCTTTCTAATTGATGAATTCGAAGCTCAATGAAAGAGCAAAGAAGAATTTTCCAATGCTAATAAGCACAGTATTAGCACTCAATTGTGGCCATAAGCTGGCGAACAAGCACAAAAAAATATTCTTCTTTACACCTAACACTAAAAGAATGCTAGCTGTATTATAAACCCAAGTAAAAAGCAAGCATCAATATTTCACTTATTAATGACTAATTTGGTTTATTTTTTACATCACAGTAGGACCAATGCTTTGATAAATTTGAACTTTTTTTGTAATTTTCTTATAGAAAAGAGTGTCATGAATATGTAATTTGAATTGGTAGCCTGTCAATAAAGCACAAAAAAAAAAGACTTGTTCACCAAAAAATAAACAAAACAACAAAAAACGACTTCTATTGTTGTGTATCATGCGGATAAACTATTTAATGAAGGTTTGAAATGACAAGTACTTAATCTTGTGGACCACTTTTTTTCTGTGCAAGTATCTGTATTAGTTTCTATAGTAAAAATCCAATTATACATTTCTATAGATCTCTTTTTAGACGGCCTAATGACACTATCACAATTTTTTCAGACTAATTATGTACACTCATAAACATTTATCAGCTATCATCCTTATATTTCCAAAAGTCAAAACCAAAACTCCATTATTGGCTACATTTTTAAAAATAAAAATAAAATTTAGTCATGTCATAAAAATTTGTTTTCGAATCATAACATTTAATAAAAAAACAGTGGTTTTGGTTTTTATCAACCAAAAGAGCAAGTTATTCATTTTGTCATCAGATAAATATTAAAATTTATATATATTTTTAAAAAAATTAGGATAACCTATATTTTTTAGCCTTTTAGTTTGCATCCAATTTCAATTACGTGCCTAAAGCATCAAATCTTTCAGTTGAATGCCTCCATTTTCATTTTGGTTTCAATTTAGGCTACATTTTTAATTTTTTCAATTAAAATTCTCAATTTTAATTATTTTTTTAACATAGGTAAAACCTAATGAAAATTTTGTTCAAAAAAAAATATTTTATTATATATCCAAAAAATTTATGAACTTAAAATATTAAAAATAAAATAAAATTTCCTAGCATAAAGATTAAATATATAATGTCCAAATTGAAATAAAACTAAATATAAAAATTTATGTTGATAAAATAAAAAATGTGAGATATTTTTTTTTGTTAATAAAAAAAAATACATACCCGTAGCAAAATCATCAGCTCTATAAAATATTTAACGATTAAACCGATTCAGACATCTTTTTAAAATTTATATAGCTAAAATTTTATTTTTTTCCGTACAACAGAAGTAAATACTACCAAGATTGGAAGTATAACTTCTATAGTGATTCCTAACGCTGACTACACCCTAGTGCCAAAAAAACGTGAGACACTCAAATGAAATTGGGGCAAAGTAAAGGTCTAAAGTTGAGTACGGACACCTTCGATGCATGTAATCAGACATTCTCACAGATTTCAAACAGCCTAGTATTTTAAGAAACCAATTGAGTACTTCCTCCAACAATGTCACCCCCACATCCCGATTCCCATGACACACAAACTGGCAAAAAACTCTTCTTCTTTTCTTCCCTCTGATTTTCCCACTTCCCAAACATCCCTCAGCTGAACAAAACAAAAACCCACTTCCTCTGTTTCATAATATCTCTCTAATAACAATTATGACCAACTTCTTCTTCTTCATATTCCTTCAATGTCTTCCCTCTTTCATCTCTGCCACTCAAACTCCTCTGTTTTTGCCTTTGAAAACCCAAACACATCCAACAACAAGACCTTCTTCAAACAAGCTCTCATTCCACCATAATGTTACCTTGACTGTCTCTCTTTCGGTCGGGTCGCCCCCACAGAAAGTTACCATGGTTCTCGACACAGGAAGCGAGCTCTCTTGGCTTCACTGCAAGAAAGCTCCAAACCTCTACTCCATTTTCAACCCTCTTGCTTCTTCTTCTTACTCTGCTATACCCTGTTCTTCCTCTGTTTGCCGGACCCGGACCAAGGACTTTTCCATACCCGCTTCCTGCGACCCGAAAAGCCTCTGCCACGCCACTCTCTCCTACGCTGACGCTTCCTCCATCGAAGGCAACCTCGCATCCGACACTTTATTAGTCGGGTCGGTTCCTCAACCCGGTACCATTTTCGGGTGCATGGATTCCGGGTACAGTTCCAACTCCGATGAGGATTCTAAGACCACCGGGTTAATGGGTATGAACCGTGGGTCATTGTCTTTCGTCACCCAAATGGGTTTTCCTCAATTTTCGTATTGCATATCGGGTTTTGATTCTACCGGCGTTTTACTTTTCGGGTCGGCGAGTTTCACTTGGCTTGGGCATCTGAACTATACGCCACTGATTCAAATCTCAACCCCATTACCGTATTTCGACCGGGTCGCTTACACGGTCCAACTCGAAGGGATTAGAGTTTCGAGTAAATTGTTGTCTCTCCCTAAGTCCGCTTTAGTACCGGACCATACCGGAGCGGGTCAAACCATGGTCGATTCGGGAACTCAGTTCACGTTCCTTCTCGGACCGGTTTACACCGCGTTGAAGAACGAGTTCATGCAACAAACAAAAGGCTTGCTCCGAGTTCTTGACGACCCAAATTTCGTTTTCCAAGGAGCTATGGATTTGTGTTTCCAAGTTCCGACGACTCGGCGAAATTTCGCCGATTTGCCAAATGTGAGTTTGGTGTTTCGGGGTGCCGAGATGAACGTGTCGGGCGATAGGCTGATGTATCGGGTACCCGGAATGGTAAAGGGTGGAGATTGGGTGTACTGCTTCACATTTGGGAACTCAGATTTGTTGGGAATAGAAGCGTTCGTGATTGGTCATCATCATCAGCAAAACGTGTGGATGGAGTTTGATCTGGTGAAATCCAGAGTAGGGTTTGCGGAGGTCAGATGTGATTTAGCAAGTCAACGACTAGGTTTCGGAATCTAGAAGGCAAAAATAAGTATTTGATTACTTACTGTGGGTCCTCAAAAGAAAAACCTCTTTGATCAAGGTCCACATTGTCCTTTTCCATGGACCCACATAAATGAAGGAAGAAAATGGGTTGACCCTCTGATCGAACTTTGTGAGAGTGAAAGAAAATGTTATGGTGTAATGGTTATGCTGCGTTGTCTATGTCGTTTTTAATTATCTAATCATATACGATTACATGATTTAGAATTTTAGATATTGTTGGCGTAGGGAAATACAACTTGGAAGGTAAAAAAAATATCTTTGTACTTTTCCCTACCTCTGTAAATTACAAAAAAATATCTTTGTAATTTTCTACGTTCATTTCTGAGTTTCTTTACTCTCTGCAAGTTTTGGTGGGGTGTTGAAGAAGCTGACATTTTGGTGGCCATGGTGATGGTGAGAATCAACGGCTGGCCAGCTGTTGAATTGACGGCTTTAGTATATTAATATGGGTAAAAATAATTAAGTGTTCTGAAAACATATGGTTAAAGATATAAATTTATGAGTTTTTTATTTTTACAGTAAAATTTAATGTGGATAGAGTGCAGTGGAGTAAGAGTCAGTTGAATTATTATATCTGTGAATATAGAAATTGTAGTTTGAATATTGGTAATTTTATTTGTATTTAGGTGTTCTTCTATACTGCTATTGTACGAGAAAGAGGAAAATTTTAGAAACACAGACTCTTATCGGATTAAAAAAATGTCTAAATCGATCTATTCGCTATATACATCTTGACTCCTAGGTCTATAATTCTGCCACAGATATATATATATATATTTTTACCAAAAATTTATATGATTATAATGAAATAATCATGTCAAAAAATTAAGTAATAAATAATATTGTTCATAAATAAAAATAATATTATTTTATTAAAAAATTATTATTTTATTTATAAATAATATTATTTTATTTAAATTTTAACAATATTATTTTAGTTAGGTATAATAACTATAATAGTTATTTTAATAACTATTTAAAATAACTGTACCACTAAATTTTTTCAAATTTATAATAACTTTTAGGTTCCAAAACCAACTAATTTTTATTGCCGTAGCTTGTTAGGCTTCTGCAGTATGAACCTTCAGATCATACATCAAATTTAGATTCTCTTTTATATTTTATGATTTGGGTCAATTTCTTCACAAATGGATTTCACAGCCAAATAAAAGGAAGTCTTTTTTTTTCAGCAAATAAAAAGAAGGAAGTTTTTTCGATTGATTTCCTGCTTTCCTCTTCTGGTTATTAAGTTATAATAAAAATAAAAATAAAAATAAAAATAAAAATATCTATGAATTGTATTTAGAATGCGATATGCTTGAATTATTTGTAAAGTTAAAATAATAATTGTATCAAAATTTTTTTCTAGTTTTAATTTTTAAAATTTGTATTGGAAAGTAATAAGTTTTTTTTTTTGTTTTCTTAACAGTAACATTTTTAATTTAGCAAGTTCGTAATAAAAATAAAGTAATAACTAATAAGTAGTTTTTTATTATTGTTACAATTATGGAAAGGAAGTTTTGTATCTAGAAAAAATTTAACATTTAATCTACAAATGTACTCTCAGTGATTTTATTAATATTAGTATTAATAAGTAATTATTTAAAAAAATTACTTACATATTATAAAAATGAAATAATATTTCTCATAGTTATTTATGCTCCATATTTAATGATATTGTTTTTTTTTTTGGTAAAATTTAATGATATTGTTATTTAGGTAGAAGAAGGACCGTAAGATGATCTATTTTGGGATATATTTGATGAAAGCTATATATATTTCCAGATTAAAATAAACAAATACATAAATGGTTGGCAAAACAATATTATAAACTATCATTCTCCTATCAAAACATTTGTTATCAACTATAAATCTAGTGAAATATTAATTTTGTAAAAGTAATATATATTTTTAAATTTTAACTCTTGAACAATTTAAGAGCTAATAAAGAATTTTTTTTATTTTTTTATTTTTATTTTTTAAATTTAGCTAGCAAAGAAGGTTTAGTTATTGAAAATTATTGAAATGGTCCTAACAATTATATATATCTTAATTTTTTTCTACATAATAAATTTATAGGGAATCAATATACTGAAAAGGTGAAGAAATGGTGATTATTTTGAGAGAGAAATAGAGCGAGAGTGGGATGGGTTTATGAAGTTGGTGAGTGGGGATGACAAATTGGAAAGCTTAGAAGGTCCTGGGCCAGTGTTGAAGGGGGCATCTAGCCTATGGATTTTTCATCAAATGGGCCCCAGCCCCAGCCCACATTTAATGGCTTTTTGAAATTGGTACATTGTCTGCTGTCATGACCCGAACCAAGTCGCTGTCTCAAAAATTAAGGCATATTTACACGTAAGCTTGACAATTTTTTTTCAATTTTTAAAATTAATAGTTATATTTTTTATTAAATTTAAATATTGTTTTATAATTTTATTATTATTATTAACTGTTAAATTATATTATTTTTTATGTGTATTCCACTGCAATGCTAACAATGGTAATTTTTATCTTTATCACTCTGTCTAACTTTTTTTCTCTTTAAAAATTTTGAAAAAAAAAAAAAAAAATCTAAAAAGGATAATAATATAAAATTTGTAGATATCGAAAAATAGAAAAAAAATTAAAAAATTTTGTCATGTGAAAACGATGTCCAAAGTCTATAAATAAAAAAATATTATTACATAGATAGTTATTTTCTCATATGAATCATGCTTTAGAATTGTTTATACAAGATAAATTTTATAGATTTTTCGTTGACTTTTTAATTTCTAAATTTCTCCACTATTTTTCTTTTGATTTTGTCTTTTAAATCTTTTAGAGAGTAAAAATTATATGGAATGAGAAAGATAAAAATTATCACTGTTAGCGTTGTCATACAAAATATATAAGAGAGATAACAATATTATTTAACGATTAATAACAGAAAAATAGTACTATAACAAAGTTAATCAAAAAACATAACTATTAATTTTAAAAATTATGAAATAAGTTATCATAAACTTTAAAAGCTAAAAGTATATATATATATAAGCTAAAATTTAATAAAAAATCTTATTTATACGGTTGGTTTTTAATTTTTAAAATTTATGACAAACTGCTTCATTATTTTCTGTTAATATAAAATATTGCGCCAGTGCTCCAGTGTCTATCATAATCCGTTTAATTTTACTATTTGAGTGCACATATCTTTTATTTTTTGCTGAAAGAGATGTTATATCTATCAAAAAGCCCCGGAGGCCAGAATCAAGAGGCAACCAAGTGGTTTCAATCTAGATTCAAAACAGACAAAGTATCTCTAGAAACACAGTTAAAGAAAATGCAGTCAAGGTTACAGACAGTGGAGCCCCACGAACAAATGCTATGAGCAGCTTTACTATTGGCTCGAGAAGTCCAAACAAAAGAGCACCTAAGGTCTTTGGAGACCTCAAGAATACCATCAATAATTTCCTGAATGGGCCAGCGAACCAGGTCTTTCCAAAGATTAAGAATGTTCTTAATAACAAACTTTGCATCACTCTTGAAGCAGATGGAAGTTTATCCTTCTTTTCTGGCTATATGCACCGCTCTCAGAATAGACATAGCTTCGGCAGCTACGGCACCGCCCTCAGAGTGCACATATCTTTTCATCACCTAAAACGATATATTTTAGTATTTTCATTCCCTTATTTTCTCTTTTATCTCTCGCTCTTCCTCTTCCTCTTCCTCTTTTTTCCTTTCTTTCTACCTTCTTTCACCCTATTTTACCATTTTGTAATTTGTTTGCTAAATTAGTTTATTAAATACTATACACTTCAAGTGGTAAAAATAAAAAAAAATCAAAATCAAAAATCAAATATTAAAGAACAAACCGTTAGCTGGTTTTGTAGTCTGGCGCATATAGGTAATTTTCATTCAAACTTTTCCATTGGGCACTCCAGTGTTGGAACAGATGGATGACATTTTATAATGCAATGCAGAGCTCTTTTTTTTTTTAATGGGAATTTCATCTTGTTGTTACAGTTTTTTGGTAATACTTGTTGTTATACAGTTCAGTTCTAGCTGGATTCACCAAAAAAAAAGTTCAGATCTGGCTGCGGGTATATATTTTTATTTTTATTATTTTAAGCAGAAAATGACAAAACAGGATACTAACACTANAGCTGATTTCACGCACATTTTAGCGACGTGGGTGCGTCGCTATTTTGTTCAAATAAAGGCGACGCACTATATTTGTGTCGCCGTTAGTTTATCGCGACGCAAATTTTTTGCTTCGTCGCGCATTTAGTGTCGCCGATTAAGGTTTTTGGCGTAGTGTAATGCAACTTTCATGTTAAAAGTAAAACTTTTCACAAATTTGAAAGCAATAGTCTAAATAAGCATAACAAAAACTCAAATCATAAATTCCATTTTCATTTCGTTTTATACCCGTATCCACCCACTTTTCTGTCTTTTTTTCTTATAAATAAAATAAAATAAAAATTGTTGCCCAAAATTTAATACATATATGTATATATATTTTGATCGTATAAGGAAATATACCCGTTTCAAACCCACAATTTTACAATGCGATTATGAAAAAATTACCACTATACTAATCTCATTTGACTAATCCGTGTGTATTTGTTTCATCCAATGGAGATTTTATGTTTTATTATTATTTAAGGAGTATTGAATATTTGTTTAATAAATAAAATAAAAAGGAAAAAGATCTTTGATTTAGCCCGAATTTCAATTTTAAATAATTAATAATATTTGTTTTAGATGTGGACATTTGTAATAGATTCGACTTAAGGATTATCTTATCCTATATATTTATTGGGCAGTTTTTTAATACAAACTAAACTAAGTTAAACAGAATATAAATATATATAATTTTTAAAATATTTTTATTATAATTAATTATATTTTTAAATTTTATAATTTTACAATTAATATTCGCATAAGATTGATATGATAATTTTACAATTATAATTTTATTTATTAACTATTGAATCACTTTAAAATTTAAAAATAGATTTCTGGTTCACCAAGTACTTTTAAATTGTTTTTTACCAAATAAAATTTTATAATATCACTAAGGACACGTTGGGTATACAAAATAAATATAAAAATAAAATAGATATTTCATAATAAGTTTGATAATGAGTGATATTGAAACGAATTCATATCTTGTCCTATTCGTATTAAATATTTTTAATCTAAATTTGACTTGTTAAGCCAACCTACAGAGATATTAAAATTTCAACTTTTTTTTGTTAATATAATATGTAACACGTTAATAACACTTTTTATCCTTTAATAAAAATATAACTAAAACATTTCAAAAAATATAGAATTAAATTTCATAATAAAAGTATATTCATAATTATAGAAAATTATATTTAAAAAAACACTAATCTAATATACATATTCACTTATTATAATAAATCAAAAAATATATAATTGTTGAAAATCATATAACAATAGTAGAAAAATATAACAAATTATAATTTTTTCCACTCAAAATATTTCCTAATTCTCATAGATTTGTACTGAGAAATATAATTATGCTTCTTAACATATAATAAAACTATTAAAGATACCCTTCTAAACGAGAAAATCTAAAATAAGTACCAGGTCAGCAACAACTTCACGTCATTTATTGTCATGTGTTAAAAAATTATCATTCCATCATTTTATTTATTTATTTTTATTTTGAAAAAGGTAAAACCCACGTGCTTCTTCTTCTACTCATCTGAAACTTGTCCTCCTTCCTTTCCATGGCTATTATAACCCAAAATCCACCACCTGCTACATTGATGCATTTTAACCTAACCCTCAAACCTTTTAAAATAATCAAAGAGAGAAAAGTATTGTGGTGACCCACAATGCTCTGCTTGGTGGCGACCCACAAAAATATTGTGGCCGCGAAGGCTCTTGGTTGTTGTTTCTCAGCAAAACCATATAATCGAAAATAAATAAAAGATTCAGCAACAAAAAAAAATGGTTTTAATGGGAAAAAAAATACATTATCAAACTAGACTTTGGTGAGGATTATATCAACAAGCTCTATTCCCGTTTGAAAATCTCAAATTTCAGATTGATGTTGACTGGTAAGATAATAATAAAAAGGAAAATTAAAATTAAATATTTTTAACAAAGGACTAGTTTATGGGGTTAGGAATGCAAAAGAATTAGAGAATTTTCTTTGGGACATGGAGCAATATTTCAATGTTGGCCAATGTCCGGATCATGAGAAAGTAATGGTTACTAGCATGTATCTTTATGGTAGTGCCTAACTTTAGTGGCGAACACATTTGTAAGATGACGAAAATGCAAACATACCGAAGATTAAGATGTGGGAACAACTGAATAAGGAATTGAAAGATCAATTCCTGCCATTTAATACAGCTTGGGCTGCGAGAGAAGCTTTTAAGAAACTAAAGCATTTGTGCAGTATTCATGATTACGTAAATAAATTTAGTTCTTTGATGTTGAATATCAAGAACATTGTAGAGGAGGACAAATTATTTAATTTCATTTTGGGTTTGTAAGGTTTAGCACAAGCAGAGTTGAAAAGGCAAAGGGTAAATACTTTGTTGCTTCCTTCACCGCTGCGGATGGATTACTGGATTTCAAGTATGTTGATGGTCCATTAACCTTTTATAATAACAAGAAGAATGATGGTGATGGAAAGAAGTCCAAATGAGGCAAAGAAGGGAAGAAATGGAAAGAGAGCGAGCTTTCCAAGTTTAAAAGTAAAGATGAGTCTATTGGAAAACCAAACAATCCAAGAATAATGGGGTTGTTTCATTTGTAATGGCCCTCATAGAGCTAATGATTGCCCAAAAAGTGTAGACAGATGGCACACATTGTATAAGCAGGCATGCATGGGTGCCAAAACAGGCAAAAATGTTGGCATGTGGGTTGGCAGGCAGCTAAGCGTGTGTGCTAGTAGGCAGCTGAGTGTGTACAGGCGCTTGGGCGTGGCGTTGGTCAGTGCAGCAATGACATGGCTTGTGCGTTGTGCATCGGCGAGGGCCTGCGTGCAGCGTGTGCCTGTATGTTGCGCCTACCTATGCCGTGCTAGTGCTACATTATGTGTGCGTGGGCTTGAGCGGGGGCACAAATATGTTGGTGCACCTATATGCGTGTGCATGGGCATCGTGGCAATCAACATGCGATTATGGGCTATGCGCCAATGTGGCACATGGAGGCAAGGCCAGGGCCACTGAGCAGCCTTGGTACCTTGCATGCCTGCCACGTGGGGCTAAGTTGGCTTGGTTTGGGCCGACTCTTACAAACGGTTTTGAGTGGTTGTTGTCCCTCGCCTTGGCAGTGTGCATCCAAGCATGCTGGAGTATTGTTTTAGATAGGTGGCACATTGTTGCCATTGACAACATGTCCCTAGCAGTTGCTGGGTGTCAACTGCATAGCTAGGCGACCTAGTTTCATTAGTCCAGCATATCCAGGACAATTGGAGTTGTCAACTGCATGGTTTGACTATGTGAATGTTTTTGGCAAGCTTGAGATACTAAGCATTGGTCGTGGTGATTATTTCACGTTTAAGGCTTGTATTCCTTTGTTATTTTGAGTGAAAGAAAAATGTTAGGTGAGACCCCATAAACTAGTATGTGCAATATTGTGTTTGAGACCCCATAAACTAGTATATGCAATATTGTGTTTGAGATTACCTTTTGGCTTGAATAATTGTGTATTGTGTGTAACCTCAATTGTGTGTGTGGGAAAAACGAGTTGGCTATCTAAAGTTGGCATCTTAGGCCACACAATGATGCAAAAATTTAATCTTTGAATTTTAATCCTATGACAAATTTCTCCTTCTAAGCGGGTGAAACTAATTTTAATTGGTTTGTCCCTTGACAATGTATTAACATAATGTGGCCAGTTACAATTAGATCTAAATATTGATAATTTTTTGAGAATTTATGTTGTGTTAATGGACAGTGTGAATTTTATCAGCTCTATTCATAAGATTAAATTATTTTTATATTTGGTATATTTTTATGTGTGAAATTTGGTGTACTTACTTTTCCATTTCAAAGAATAATTATCCTTTTAAAAATGAATGCATTATGCTAATGCCATTTTATCGGATATTGAACCCATAATAGACTAAAGCCCAAATCCAACTGATGATGGTCGATTTAATTTAGTTTGATTTTCTAATGATTCAGTTTGATGGTAAGAAAAAAAATAAAAAAATAACCACCAAAGAATAACAATAATATCAAACTATAAGATCATTGAGATTAGTTTTGAAATGCGTATGAAGTCATGAAGTGCACGGCAAAACATGAAAGTTGAACGTGCTTCAAGGCAACACAAAAACGGTGCGTCTGGAGGAGCATCAAACTTGGTACGACTTCTTTGCTAATTAGGGGGACTGTAGAAACTCCTTGGTTTGGTTTATTTTTTTTTTTTTTGGCAATTGGATTAGAAAACCCAACCCGACTCAGTGCGGCCGAACTTTACCCACTCGACGCGTCCGAGTCGAATCAGCTCACTGATCACTTCAACTCGCCCACCCCCACCTGTTTCTCAGTTCTCCGATAGAGTCTTTTACAGAGCCTGCGTTTTGTCCGAATTCAAGCACCCGAACCCTTTGTTTGGGATCTTTTTTCTGATTCTGTAAGTCTGTCTTTCTCTATTATTTTTCTAAGCTAGCGAGTAGCGACCTCTAGATTGCTTAAATTCCGCAATTTTGGTCAGTTTGGATTTAAACTTTCATTTAATTTATTTTCTATCTTTGTTGGGTATTTTAGTTATATGTTGTATTTTGGGGTTTGGTCCATTTGGGTTTTGGTTGATCTCTAATTTCGTTACCGGAAGTAAAAACTAAAAGTTACTGGGATTTTTCTCATGGTTGAAATTCTATCAGCTTGGTTTGGTTTTTTTTTTTTTTTTTTGCTGTGTACACTTTTGAATTTTTTTGTGTTTGCTAATTTTAAAATTTTCAAGCAATTTACAGTAAATTGTAGAGATTGTGACAGCGAATCATTAAATCACAAAGATTTTCTCTCTAAAATTTGTAAATTTGAAAGTACCCATTGCAAAAAGTATCGTCCCTTGTTGCAATAATGTGGTTACTGGAAAATTCTATTGTTTTTGTAAAGATTTGAGTTTTATTAGCTGTGATATTGATCCCCACGTTTTTTCAATGGCCTTGTTAATGGTCCTTATCGTAAGTTGTGGGTTGCGATTACAAACTTGTGCCTTGAAAATGTTGTTAGAAGATTATGACTTTTCAATAGCAATCTGATGTGGAGAGGTATCAAATTATTACGTTGTATGAGGCAGCTACTTTCTTTGTGTTAGTTGTGGATGGTCTTGGTATGTGTAATGGTTGTAGTTGGTATTAGGTATTAGGGGGAAGATCTTGGGACATATACATTTAGAAAGTTACAAAAAGTTTGATTTGTTGGTGCAATGACAGAAAAGTTTGAATCAAATCATGCTAATATTGCAGGAGCATAAGTAGAACTTGACTTGAGACTGGTATAGAGAATCTTTTAAGTGGATTTTTCCCCTAAATCTAATTGTATAAAAACAAAAGATTCAGGGAAGCCTGTGATTCTTTTGCACAAAATGTAGCACTTAAATGTTTCAGCTAAAAAGAAAAAAATGTAGAACTTAAATGTCTTGATGAAATCACAATATGAAATTTTGTTTTGCAAATGAAAAGCAATAAAATAATCAGCAACATGGAGTGATCTGGAAAATGCCAAAAATAAAGTTAGCTTAGGTAGTGCAGAGTTATATGGGGGCACATCTTGTAAAATAGAGAACATAGCCATGCATGATATTTCCTTTTAACGCCAGAATTTTTATGGTGTTTTTGCACTTTGGCTGGGGAGAGAAGGAAAAATGGGGGAGGTCGAGTGGTGTGAAGTGATTCCTGCTTGCTCCTAGAAAATCTATTAACACATTTATTTATTCAGCACACACATCAAATGCATCAACTGGTAGTGAAAACTAGGTATTGGAAATGGCCTTAAAGATGTGCATTAAAATATTTAGTTTTGTTTACATGTTTGGTTTTGGACCTTTGAAGGGTGAAAAGATGGATTTTATGTATCATTGAGTCCTCGCAAAATTCTCAGGTTTCTACAGTTGGTTTTGTGTGAATTCTCTTGCATTATCTGAATTGTTTGTTTAACAAGTTTTTTTGACTTTTGGGGACTATCTTGGCCTAATTTGCACTAATTTTACTTTGACAGCCACTTGATTTCCAGATTGCATTTACCTGGGACTATAAACTCCTGACATTTCATGATATGCCTTGGTTCACTAGATTAGCTTTCTGAATTCCTATATTTTTTAAGATATTTGGAAATATTGTATAGGTGGCTTTTCTTGTTGTGAACCTGCAAATTGGCGAGTCTACAATTTAAATTTATTTTAAAACGTTTAGCACCATGAGTTTTGTTTTCCGAGGGACAAGAGCAGATTTAGAAAGCGGATTTCCAGGATTTATTCCTGAGCGGCGTTCCATGGTATGTATCTTGTAAATCATATGTGCTTCGTTTACTGCTTTACTTAACCTTGGGATGTTGTATCTTATGCGTATAAATTCAGCTTATATGCCAGTCTGTTTTGATATTGATTTTCTTGTCTATCAGCGTGTTCATTCAGCACGTCCTGTTAATTCAAACTCACTTGCTTTCCTTGTTACAGGTATTTATGTTATTAATAGTTTTCTTAGTCACTCATTTCGTTTACAAATGCTAACTTCCTTTGCTGCATATATATATAAATATATATTATTATTTTTTTTTTTTATGTCAGTTCTGCTGCTATTCATGATACTAAACTCACACCAGATGTCAGCAAACTTTCTGGTATTTTCTCTCATACTGTTAATGAATATTAGTTTTGCCTGTTAAGGTTGCTGTTATATATTGTTGATTGAAAGAAATTTAATAGGACACTTGAATTCGCATTTGTAGCTATGGCTAGTGCTCGGTGTGTTCTTGGTGGCTACAACATTAAGGATGTATGCAACTTGCCAACAACTTCAAGCTCAAGCCCAAGCCCAAGCCCAAGCCCATGCTGCAGCAGCCAGTGGCCTTCTTGGTCATACTGAATTGCGGTTGCATATGCCGCCCTCCATATCGCTTACAACAAGAGGGCGTTTACAGGGTCTCAGACTTCAACTTGCTCTTCTTGACCGGGAATTTGATGACTTAGGTATGATAATTATAAACTAAACTTAAAATCTAATAAATTGCCTTCGTTTGAGGCCTAAGCTATAACTATTAATAAAAATTGCTTTGAATATTTTCCTTGGTTTTCGGTTTTATATTTGCATTTTTTTATTATTATTTCTTTTCAGATTATGAAACATTGAGAGCACTGGATGCTGATAATGTACCAACAGCTCCCTCTATGAGTGAGGAAGAGATAAATGCTCTTCCTGTGCATAAATACAAGGCTGCTGGTCCTCAAACGTAAATTTTCAAGTTTTATATGTTGGATTTTCTGCTACGGCAATGTTGTGGCTGTTGATAAATAGAAAAATTAGATAGATTTCCTTTTTCTTGTTTATGTTCAAACTTTTTCAGGTATATATCCTCATTTATTGTGCAGTTTCTTCTACGTTTAATTTTTTGACAACTTAAGAACACTTTTTTCTTCTTCAGGTATTTAAATTTTTGCTTCTTAAAATAAGGTCACATTAGTTTCCAACATGCTTAAGATCAGCCAACTTTCTTATGCTTCTATGTGCTGATTACTTTAATTTTGAAAATTTGGAATCTACAGTAGATGTTAATGTTGTTTGAAGTGTGAAACCAAAAAAGAAAGAAAAATAGTCAACATCTATGAACTCGTACAAGGTTTTATAAAATAACTAGAATTTTGTACTTAATGAAAGAAATGTATTTCGAAGAACATGAAATAATAATGGACAGTCTTAGCATTTGGGTTTGGAATCCTTTTTTTATATATGGTTTCCTGTTGTTTGCAGTGGAGCCTCGTCAATGCAACAAGCCTCATCTTCAGGAGCTAATGAGGTATTAAACTTTTTTTTCTTCCCCCATCTTGCCTGTTTGCTTTGTCATTTTAAACTGCACTTTTAATGTTGTGAGGCTGATGCCTGGAATTAATTGGGGGAAATGGGGTAGAGCACTGCTGCAGAGTTTTTACCAAGTTTTGTTTTAAGTATTTTCAGAGATGATAGTGTACCTACAAGTCCATAAACAACATGTTTGGATAGTAATTCTCAAGGTGCATCCTATTTGGGTTATCATGCAAAGGTTTATTGGCCTTGATTATGCTGTCGTTTTACTTGTTAATATGAGCTGTTCGTCATTACTTATGTTCTTCGTTTGTGTTGAATTTTTCCACCTCATCAAATAATGAAACTTTTATATCCTCTCTAGCAGAAGCAAAACACTGCTGATGGAGTTGGTAGCACAAAGGCCTCAGAAGATGAATTGACTTGCAGTGTTTGCTTGGAGCAAGTTTCTGTAGGAGAACTCATCCGTAGCTTGCCATGCTTGCATCAGGTTTAGCATTTCTTTTCACTGATCTTGAATCTGTTAGCTGATCATAAAATGTCTTTGATCTTTCTTTTTTGTCTTCATAACAAAAAATACGAGGAGAATTATGCTAGCTTGGGAGTTTTAGCAGCTTAGCAGACTAATGTTCAGATAAACGGAGTGTGTTACAGTTCCGACCAAGCGAGGGTTTACACCATATTTGCAAAATTAACTTGCTCCAACAATTCCCAATCATATAACATTTTTGTGCTTTAGTTAAAGGAGAATCTATGAAACTTGTTCCACAAAAAATCTCATCTTTGGCTATATTAAAACAGGATTTTGGATGAATTTATATCACATAGCATTGTTAGTTTTATTAGCATAATATTATATGCTATTTGTAATCAAGATATGATCTGAAGCTAGAACCTTTAGCGCTGTTCATATTATATAAGCTCGCCTAAAAAATTTGAACACGGACATGTATGTGAATAGGATTTGTGAGGGTCTCATGCCTTGTGCATGCATGTTTAGATCCGCATACACTAAATCATTGCACTTATTGGACCTAATGTGAATGAATGGCCTCCAATGGTCTTTCAACCTTTTTCTGCATTTATTTTCCATTGAATGAGGCGCAAATATTTCATGGGATTATTTTTTTTTTGTAATTTTTTTTAAATGTTTTTTCAATTTCATGGAGTTGAAAGAAAGAAGTCATTGTGAATGACCTCCATTGATGATCATTATGTTTAACCTTGAGAAACATTGCTTTGTTTTGCAGTTTCATGCTAATTGCATTGATCCTTGGCTACGGCAACAAGGAACATGCCCTGTTTGTAAGTTCAGAGCTGGGTCTGGGACTGAGTGGCACGAAAATGGACAAGGTGAAATTGATGCTTCCTTTATGGTTTAATTTCACAAGAAAATGTAACCAGTGATTCAAAAAAAAATTCAAAAAACAAATTAACTGCTTACAAAATCATTCCTACATAGCAGAGTGAAAAATATATAATTTGTGGCTAGCAAATGATAATGTAATGTAACATTCTTGACATAGGACATTAGAAGAGTGACAGCCATACTGTAGTATTATTTTAATCTTACTTCAACAAATTTATAATTGCATTTTGCTTGACTAAAACCTAACTCAATTTTAGTCTTACACCTATTGATATTTGTTATAGTTCTCGGAATCGCAATGGGATTTTATTTATTTATTTTATTTATTAATTATTGTTACTTTTATTTCTTTCGGATTGTCATTTTGGCTGGAGCTAATTGCTTCAAGATCCAGCTCTCTTATAGCTCCTATAGCTTCGGATGGTAATATTTTGGAATGCAGCAACTGTAACATTGCATCAGCTTGATACAACAAAAATTTTGATTATGCATTTTCAACTTAATTTCCTCATAGTAGATTCTGGATTCAATCCTTGTTATTTATCTTTTTTTTAAAGAATTCAAAAAAACAAAAACAAAAACAAAAACAAAAAAAACGCAAGAAACACTTGCTCAAGTCCGAAAACAGGTGCCCTACTAGTCACAGGACACAATTGCATTAAAATGACGAAGATGGGTAGAGTAAACACCAATAATATAACACTTACAGCTACAACATCCAACCAATCAGAATATACTACTACTATAGTACTGCTTGCTTTTAATGTTGACGCACAGCTGAAAGTCTAATACATGAAATATCTTCAAAGATCATTCCACACTCACTACATGTGAACCAAATTATCTCTAACAAGTCATAATGGAATTGTAAAATATATATATACATACATATATATATATATATATTAATATTCTCTATGGTGTGGATATTGGCAAATACAAGTAGGTAAATTAAATGAGAAGAGTGATTCAATTAATCGACCTAATTCAACGGCAATAAGTGATGTGTATCTGCCAAGTTAAAAACTTCTAGAAATTCGCACGATAGAAAAACTATATATATGTACGTCCCCTTACTTTCCTTTGCCTTTACCCTTCCCTTGACCTTTCTTGGCTTCCAACTTTGCTTGAATACGAGCCGCAGCCGTGGCTTTGGCTTCTTCTCTCTTCTTCTTTTCTTCCTCTTTGATAGCAGCAGCAATCTCTCTCTGCTTCTTCAGCTCTCTGTTTTTAGTTTTTAAATGCAACATAATTGTCATATGTTTTTCAAAAACAGTATTATTTTAACGGGAAATATTATGATATTAATAATACGGATTCCTGTCTATCAAAGTAGATTATGAAGAAAATAGCCATGTAACTTACTCTAGTCTAGCCCTCTCCTCTGAAACACTACCAAGGCTTGATCCCTTACGCGGATTGCAGGAAAGTAATTCCACCTCAAAAATAAGTGTTGCACTGCATGGGATAAGTCTTACTTAGGAGTATTTAACAATATTATATAAGAAAATTCTATGGTTAGGATATCCTTATGGTTTCTCCACAAGGATTGACACTAATAAATTCTTATCAACAGCAGCTTTGTCACTAATAATATATTTTATCGACAAAAAGCGACAAAACTGTTGATAACAGGTTATTAGTGACTATCCTGATTAAAAAAACCATTAAGATGTCCTAATGATGCACATATATACTTTTGTGTGTGTGTGCAGTAGACAAAAGACTAGAGTCTATAGGAGCCTCGACTAAATATCATACATATGCTTCTTCATTCACTTCCACCAACTCCCCTTATGCCGATTCAGATAGCCATAAGCTTCTTCTTTTCTTTTTCTTTTTTTTCTTTTTTTATTTTTATTTTATTTTCAATAATAAACAAAGAAAAAAAGAATTGTGAGATTACTCTGGTGGAATATCTGGCGGGGAACCGGCACTTCCATAGGCATATTCTGGCTTACAAGTGATTTTTGCTATCTCCCCAACCTGGTGAAACCAAAACAAGAAAATAATATTTAGAAAACCTATATCATCAACTCCAAAAGATTTTGCAACACAGAAAGTAGATTTGACCTTCATGGTTCTCAATGCGATGTCCCATGCCTTGATCACAGTTCCCTTTCCAAGCTCAAAAGAGAAAATGGTATTGTCCTCATGTGTAGTATCAAAGATTTCACCATTTTCAGCAAGAATGCCTTCATAATGAACTGTTGTATCCAAACAAAAGAACTATCATGATTACAGACAGACATGAGTACTGTTCTAAGAATTGGATTATGAAATGTCATTATTCAGAGGGATTGGAGAATGTCGCATGACTCATTGCAAAAGGGATTAACCTGTAAGAGGTTCGGAAATGGGGACACAAGACAAAGGATATGGCTATATACAAAATTTTGTTACTTACATCATGCTACCCTCGTCTTAGGCGATGTCTCTTCTCATGTCACAAGATCAATAATTGCAGGATTACATCCTAAAATATAAAATCTTCAACTAACATTTAATCAAAAGATGGTATCGTCTTTTGTCATTGAGGTAGCCTAGCTTGAACATGGATTAAAGGGTGCAAAAATGCAAATAACAGGCAGTCAAATAAAGTGACTGAATCCTCAAATTCAATCTCCCCAACAAACTCGAGGAGAAAAGAGAGACCTCATATTATGTACAAACTAAACTAAATTTGACAAGAAACTTTTTGAGAAAATATACTTTAAATTTCAGAAGAGAAATTTTTAATATCCAATTGGAACTTCATGTGTTCACTGATCTGCATGTCTTTAATTCAGGGTCAACTCTTAGCAACTCAATTACCAAATACACTTCAAGTTGACCATGTCTCTGAGACATTCTGTCTTAGCTAGTTTTATATATGCTTCATGGTTGAAATCAAGTACTCTAGAACTTATATGATATCATGAGGAGTTTATTCAAAATCGAAATATCAGTTTTCTTTAATTGAGGGGTGGAAGATAAGTTATTTTTACATCATTTAGAATGCAGATAATATTTTTGACTTGTATGCCAATTTGATATCTTAAAAAGGATAATAGGAGTTTGTATAATTTATATGAACATGGCGTTTGCAATGACCTAGAGTTAATACCAGATGTTGGAAAATGCAAAAAGAAAATGGAGAAAGAAAAAGAAACACAGAGGTGAAGATGGACAAGACAAAGAAGAAGGCAAGCAGTTTGAAGCAGAAATTGACTTCTCTGTAAATGACAAGAATTTACTCGTTGTATCTTTTAATTACTTTTACACTATCCACATCCTGGAATAATAATGACTTAAATTTCAGTGAAAAACCATTAGGCATATGGGTGCTCAAATGTGACCTGAGCCTAAAATCTGCATGTTCTCAGTTGTCTAACTAGAAAGATGCTTAATTAGTTTGCTCAGACAAACACAATGTTAACATAAATATGTACTTTCATTAAAATACTTTATCATATAAAACAAGAAGATTGTCAGCCACCGAATCTGGAACAAGATTTTCTCTGCATATACTAGAGTACAGGACTAGCAACCACATTCAAATTTCAGCTTCCTTTGAGGTTAAGTTTTTCACTAATTAGAGTATCTACCCACAGAAATAATAATTGAGTAAATTTCAGCCACTATAACATACCATCAACAAGAGGAAGATCTTCTGTTGGAGAAACTGCATCTCCTTTGGCATGCCTTAGAACTGTCTTGACGACACCTCCATCACCAGTCAAATCAATAGAATCACCCATGGCTTGCTACCTCAAAAATGGTCTGGTCAGAAACATAAAGTCATGGGAAAAAAAAGAAAAGGTTAATTGACCAGATTTCATTTATAATTAACAAAAATAAAAAAAATTTGCTCAACCAAATCCAATCAGTAAAACCAAAAACTGTTCAAAACTTTCACCATGCTATGCATGGTACTAAATATCTAAGTTAGGTTATCAAAATAATATTTTCCACCATGATTAACTTCAGTATCACCAGAATCAAAACAAATCGCTCACAGAAGGTAAAACAAGTCAATCTATAAAAATTTGGAAAATTATTCAAGCTTTTGCCACATGAAGCATCCATCTATACTTCTAATCTACCCCACTCAATACACCAAATCAGTGCTTCTAAAATTTAGATATAAAGAAATCCAATTCCATTAGGTAGGTACTGGTACAAGTAAATCACACATGCAAAAAGATACCAAAGTTCCGCAAATTAGAGCGAACAATAATTAATTACATATGAAGTAATTAAGGCTTTTTTACTGAAATCCACTGAAGAAATTTTCACACTTACTGGGTTATATTGAAGATTAAGAAAATGACATATAGAAATATACACATATAGATATTCAAATATAAGAGTTTTTGCATTCAAATGCTTAAATACATAACCAAAAACTAAATGCAAGGATTTCTTTCATAATCTAGGGATCAAGAAAGAGAAATGGAGTTATTATACTGACCCGTTTCGAGATACGGAAGCTTCCAAGACGAAGATGATAAATCGGGTTTTCGGGATGATTCGGGGGACTCTAAATCGGGTCGAATAGCAGGTAGCTTCGGTGGCCATAGGCGTCTGATGAAGCTCTCTCTGTAAAGAAAACAGCCCCTTTCTACCAAAGGAAAGAGAATATGCTATGCCCACGCGTGTATGTAGCACGTGTCTTAAACGCATGTATTTGACCTGTGCTTGCTCCTTTAGAAAATTAAATAGTTTTATTTTTTGAGGCCGTTTTCATTTATGTTTAAATTATGAGAATATTATTCAGACTTTTTTCATTATTATTATAAATTGGGGGAGTAGATTTTATATATTCAGAGAAGTTTAAACTTTTAATCAAAAAACCACCGGTCAAATCTTTGCTACTAGTGTAACATTATTCAAATTTATTATAGTTCTTTCCGTGTAATTGGTTTTTATCCAAAAAATTAAGAAAATGTATAATTGGATTCAATAGTCAAAAAAATTACTTAAAATTAAAATAAATATTCAATTAATCAAAATCACTGTCATCTTATAGTGTTTTTTTTGTCTTTTTTTTAGACGTTATAATGATGGGAATTTTATTTTGGGCTTGAATATCCTATCATCTGACTGAATTTTGAGATAGTGAAACTAATAAAGAGATTGGCCCAATAATAGCTATATCTTATACAACTTTGTTAAGATTTGGAACCTAATTAGATGTTGCTTCATTGAGCTCGTAACCCAAGTGTAGTGTAGGATTCCACTATTAGGGCTGTAAGTACGCTCGAACGTTCGAGCTAAGTTTAGATTTTGCTCCAATTTTGAAAAATAAGTCATTATAAAATAATAGATATATTAAATCTATTTTGTCTGAAGTTTGTATATTACAACATGTTTAAAAAATCTTATATATATTGCTGTTAAAATCCATCTGGTAAATTATTTTTTTCTCTTATTTTGCACATCAATTGATCAAAATGGCTACTAACAGCTTTTAAACAATTTTTTTCTTCTTCTCACTTGTAATAATATATATATATATATTCCTTTTAAAACAATTGTTTTCTTTATTCCTCTTATCTCATTTATCTCTTACAACAAATAAATAAATAAATATCTTTTATTGTTTTCCTTTTTCTCTTAAAATAATATGAATATACATTTTTTAAACAATTGATTTTCTTTTTTTTTTTCTTATAATAATATTTTTTAATTGAAAATTGTGAAAAAGTTAAAAAAGTTGATAAAACCGTTGGGCCAACAGCTATTATTTTGAAATCGCATCTCCTGAAGTAAACAACTGCAAAAACAACATAAATTAATTTGCAATCGCACTAAAATAAAAGTAGCCAAAATGCATTTCTAAGGATTAGTAACTTTAAACTCACATCCTAAATATCAAAATACCAATATACATATCCTCATACAAATATTCAATATATTTATTAACACAATAAAAATAATATAAAAATATAATATGGCTATAACTCATTATTTTATTTTTATTAGTACTTTTAAATAAAAAATTTGATTTTGTTAATATTTAAAAAATTTGAATTAAAAAAGTGTAATTAAAACTAAAAAAAAGTGTAACTAAAGTAAAAGATAAAGACTAATAAATTTGATACAAATCATATAAAAAGTAATTTTATTTCTAAACTACTTGGGGAAAAAAGAAAAAAAAATTCATTTGTATCTATATTTTTATTCTTCCTTTAACTTTTATGTATAATTGCCTACAAGTATAATTATTTACAACTAATCAATAACAAAATAATTTAATTAAAATAAAATGAACATACTTATTTACATTGATTTTTATTTTAATTCATTTGAAATTGTATCTTTTATTTTTTGTTTATGAAATTTTTTTTTCTAGTTTCAATTAATTTAGAAAAGAAACTTACATTTTATATAAATTTTTAATTTTTTATCTTTCATTTTTGGTTTAGTTAAACTTTTTTCTTTAATTAAACTTTTTTTTCAAATTTTAATTATATATATTTTTGTTATTACTTAGATGTATTAAATAATTATATACTTGCAAATAATTATGCATAAAAGTTAAAGAAGAATTAAAAAAAATATAGGTGGAACAAATTTAAAAAAAAAAAAACAAAGAAAAATTTGAAAAAAAAAAGAGAATTGAATGAGAAAAGATATTAAAAATCTAAAAAATAAAGTATATTGTACTTGGACCCTCTGAAATTTACAATTGGCATGCATTTCAATGATCTATGTAGCCTGTCAACAGTTTTATAAGCATTGAAATATAGTTTTACATTTGCCATATTAATATTGACTGAAGCTGGCTAACTACAAAAGAGGTATTTATCATTTTTCTAAGCTGAAAAATTCAAACATAATTTTATCAACCTTTTGAAAAGGTACATGTAATATGCCTTATAAATAAAAAAGTAAATAGAGAAAATGAGAGAGAGAGAGAGAGAGAGAGAGAGAGAGAGAGAGAGAGAGAGAGAGAATGAGTTTAAAATTATAAAAAGATTGAATTGCCCTTTTGCTAAAACATTAACAGTAGGGGAAGTTCAAAAAAAAAAAAAACAGTAGGGGAGGAATTTATCATGTTTTAAACGTGAGGAAATGAGTTTTAATTTGCTAAAATTTTAAAAGACGTAGGTGCAATATACTCTAAAATAATAAATAAAACTCGTAATCCATCTTGAGTAATAAATAAAGCTGGTGAGTAGTGCATGAGTAATTTGAATTTGTTATTTGTATACATCCATATCAAAATTATTTTATCAATTTAAAAATATTAAATTCTTATAATACATAAAAAAAATTATATTTAATTTTATAAACTTTTCAAAAAAATTTAATTTATAAAAAATAATGAATTTTTGTTTTTAGAATTTAGAGTAAAAAAATCAAATGCTTAACTATTTAGATTTATGTGTAATATAATGAGCGAAACCAAACCAAGGTCAAACTTTTCATAAACGAGCTAAGTCAATCTCGAACAAAATATTTTAAAATTTTATGAATTTAAAATGCATTTGACACTTTTAAAATGATTATGAATTGAGCTTTAGAATCACATATGATTTGCTTTAGCTCGTTTACACATTTATCCACAATAACTATCAACTTAAAAATGAGCTAAAAAATGATTAAGTCTCCGACCCAGATAGCGATGATATTTGAATCTCTATACTCCTGGTTAAAGTCCAAATGTCTTACATAGATGATAAATCTTATTGCTTTTTATTATTATTATTATTGGGTAAATACAGTTACATAGATCTTATTCAAATAAAGTGATGAAAGTAATTGTAACGAAGACAATCAAATATAAGCAGATGCGGATCCATGAATTTTATTAATGGAGAGCCATGAACAGCGGATGGCTTATGATATAAAATTATACTTATGAAAAAATAAAAATTATAATGGAATAAAATATTTATAGTTAAACAAGTGCATAACCACTAACAATATATTATCAATTTTTTTTTTTAACTAATACA
>QANX01006220.1:8574-117652 GCA_003254975.1 Ochetophila trinervis | reverse complement strand
TTTTTTTTTATTTAATATTTTTAAATGCTATAAAATTTTAAATTAAATTTTTTAAAAAAATTAAAATATATTTGTTAAAAGTATACCATATATATATATATATATATATTTTTTTTTAAAAAAAAAGATAAAAAAATTTTATTGAAGAGTTATAAGCTCACCATATATGTTTTTGGGCAGGATTTTAGTGTCAGAATATGTAAATATATTCCTAATCCTCCCCTGCTACTTTACCGTTGGTTTCCTTGTTCGCCTCTTTTCCACTATCCTCCTCCCTTATCCAGTAACCAAGATTCTCCATCTCCAAGAACTTTCTGAATGATTCTCCTCCAGTTTTAACCGCTACTAACTGACTAAGTAGGAAAAAACATGCTCTCTTGGGCACTGTTTGGCAACTCCATCTCTATCTCCTTCCCTGCTCTTTCTTCTAGGCCTTTAACTGTTGGAGTTTGGTTCAAGCACCGACCTTTCCTCCGACCCACATCGGCTTCTACTGACCAATCTTTTTCTTTTCAAAACCAAACCACCAAATCTTCAGTTCACCACGACAGTCTCAGAGTCTTGGAATGGGACAAGCTCTGCGATTGTGTTGCCTCCTTTGCCCGCACTGCCTTGGGCCGTGAAGCCACTAAGGTATAGACATTCTAATTCCCTTTTCTCGTATATGATTTTTGCTTTGAAGTTCTGTTTTTGATTTAAAGTTCTGTTTTTTGATTTGTGGGTGTTGGTGTTACAGGCCCAGCTGTGGTCTTTGAACCAGACATATGAAGAAAGTTTGAGACTTTTGGATGAAACAAATGCCGCCGTTGAGATGCACAAGCACGGCGGTTGCTCTTTGGATTTCAGCGGAATCAATGTCCTTCTGGTTAGTTCTAAAAACCCAGTTGGAGCTCGTTTGGTAATGAAGTGGTTTAAAAAAACTACAATTTTTCAAATTTGGTGTCTATGAAATCAGAAGATAGTTCTTTTCTTCATGGACCAGACAAGGGTCCATTGATTTTCCAGTTAATTATGTATGACCGGTTTTAATGGAAAACGCATTGTATTGGTCACTTAATTATGATGATTATATGTTGATTCTGCTTTGCCCTGCAAGTGATTGAGATTTTGTCCCTGAAGGTGAAATCCGCAATCCAACATGCTCGGAGGAGTTTACCGATGGAAGGAGATGAAGCAATGGCTGTTGTATCTCTCCTGCAGTTTGCTGAAACTCTGCAGATTAGCTTAAAAGTTGCAATAAAGGAAGATGCAGACTGGTATAGACGTTTCATGCCTCTCACAGAAGTGGTAAATATTTTATCACCGTTTAGATTCGTAAAAAGTATCAATTTTTACAATATATTTGAAAGGTTTTAAGTCCTTAATTATCCTCACTTCGTGCAGATAATGGGATTCATCGTAAATCAGTCGTTGGTGAAGTTGATACAGCAAGTTATAGATGAAGATGGTTCTGTTAAAGATTCTGCGGTTTGTTACTTATAACTCTATTGGTTGCCTTTTTCAGTGACTACTTTTTGCAATTTATCAAACTTTTTTCTCATGTAATTATTATTTTTCTTTGGTTAGAAAATTTTTGAAGCATGTTTAGCATTTTGTGCTTCTATACAATTGTTTATTTTCCATTGTTGTTCAGCTTGCCTCCAAGTTATTTGTTTGATCGTCCACTAAATTGTTCACCCCTTTACAAAATATTCTAAACTTTTTAAATTCTTTTAATATGTGACATTCATCTTCTTATTCTTGTTTAGAGTCCTACCCTGAAACGAGCACGTAATCAAGTCCGGTCGCTTGAGAAGAAGGTAAATACTGCTTTTTCTTTCTTTTCCAGTTTTGGTACTCAAAAGATGTTGGATTTGGGGTTACTCGTTATCTTGAAGAAAAGTTCCAAGTTTTAAGCTTTGTCTAATGACAGATAATGGGATATAAGAAAAGTAGTCTATAGTTGCCTTTCACCTCATAGTATCAATATTCACTTCCAGTGCTGAACACAAAAAGAAAGATTTCCATGTACCATGTATCTTTCATCAGCGATTAGATATATTTTATAGCCAAAAGAAAAGCAAAGATGAATAAAAAAAAATGAGCATCTAGTCTGGGTTGCTTTGAATGCTGACCTCTGGCAAGTGATTAGTATGATGACTTTCTAGTGCTAAGATACATTTTTTGTTTTTCTTCTCCTGAAAAATCTTGCACGGACATTTTTACAAAACATGAATCACGTGGTAATCCAACTTACTTGAGTAGTCAGTTCCTTCTCATTCTCTTCATCTTTTAGTTCTCAACTTTACCTTTTTGACTTCTTCCATAATGTTGCTTTTTCTGTTTCCTTCCCCTTCGTTTAATCATTTTATTACTTGTTCAGATATATCAGTTAATGGACAGCCTAATTAGAAATGAAAGGAATGAAACATCCTCTATGGTAAGAACCAAAGATCAGAGTTGCTTTGCTTTTCACCTTCTAGTTTATTTTCCTAATACTTCCTTTATTGGTTCAGGAAGTGTATAACATTGATGGCAGGTGGTGCATAAGATCGGGTGCTGATCGGCTAACGAACTTTAAGGGCCTATTGTTGCCTAGGTCTGTGAAATTTCCTTTATAAATTTGAAACATTAAGTATGCATGCAAAGAACTCTTTCATTAATAACCATTCAACAAGTTTTAATCCATTTATTCCCCTCTATTTGACAAAGCATTGCAGGATGAGCCTCATAAATTTAGAGTCAAAATCTTGCACAAGTATTAAGCCATAAAGATATTATTAATTCTTAATATTAGTTGAACAATGAAGTAGAAGCTATAATTTTTGTGGCCAGAAGCTAAGTATAAGAAACTAAGAGCTGTCTTTTGCTCTTTCTTTCCAAGATTTTATCATTGATGGGAGCTCAAAGTTCTTGAATATTTCTTCCTGAGAGGTAATATTTGTTATAGTAATTCAGGCATTGGAAGCGTTGTCGAGCCATTCTCTGCTGTTCCTTTAAATGATGAGTTGCAGCAAGCGAGGGCATCGGTGGCAAAGGCTGAGGCAGATGTGCTTTCCATGCTCACACTCAAGGTTTTCAGTTTACTTGGTAATATTTCTTTCACGGGAAATATAATCTTCTAAGTTTTTTTTTTTGTTATTCTATTGTTTCTTCTCAGATGCAAATGGATCTCGATGACATTGAAATGCTTTTGGACAGTATCACCCAACTAGACGTGGTATGCATTTATCACCAATTTAAGCCTTAATTTACTCCCGCTCTATCTTTCTCCCTCCTTCAAAGAAATAGAAACATAGTACTTATCATGTTTCTGGATGCTTTCTTGATGTAAAATTATTTGATTATTCTACTTTATGGTTACTCAGTTGCTAACTTTGTTGTTCCTAATGTTCAGATCAATGCTCGCGCCACCTATAGTCTTTCATTTGGAGGTACATGTCCCAATATATTTCTACCAGGCGGTGATAACTCCTCAACTGCTGGTCCAAACATATCAGGGAATAGAAGTATGAAGACGCCACTCCCCAATAAGAGGGAATGGGTTCTGTATCTGCCAAAAGCTTATCATCCTCTATTACTTCATCAGCATAGGCAAAATCTAAGGAAAGCCAGGAAGGATTTCAAGAATGCTTCTGCAGTAAGTTATACAAGGACGAAATGTATTTTATGAATTAGGATTTGCAAATTTAATATGAAAGTAGCAAGACGGTTTTTTGAATCATCTTATCTTTAAAATGGAGCAGTCTTTTACTTCTTAGTGTTTGTATTTCAGCAATCTTTTAATTTTTTTTATTTTTTTTTTCTTTTGCTCTCCTTAGGAAATTAGAAGTAATTTGCCAGTGAAGAAAGGAGAAAAAGATGCAGAACTATCAACCTTGAAAATGAAGGTTATTATTCAGTACTAGGGGTGACAATAAATAATATCAGCCAATTAAAGATATTTATTTGTGATTATCCATTACAAAGTTGCAATTAATTTGTTCTATTTGTCAGGTTACTGCACTCGAACAAGCTTACCCCGTTCCAGTTGATTTTTTTATAGATAAGAAAACTCAAGTTTTGGTTATAACTGGCCCTAATACTGGGGGTAAAACAATTTGCTTGAAGACTGTTGGATTGACTGCTCTGATGGCAAAATCAGGTTCAATTACCATTTCCTTTTTCTTCCAATGGTCCTTAATCCCCGTTAAATTTACAATATAGACCTATGATGACGCAGATTTCTGATTTCATGATGTAAATCATTTCTTAAACATTGCAGGTCTCCATGTTTTTTCTTCAGAATCTGTACAAATCCCTTGGTTTGATTCTGTCTTTGCTGATATTGGCGATGAGCAGTCCTTGTCCCAATCTTTATCCACCTTCTCTGGCCATTTGAAACAAATAAGTGTAAGGCAAATATTCTTCTCACAAATTTCCGCTTATTCAAGGAAATGTATTTGTTATGATAAACATGACCAATTAGAGCATTATAAATTTCTTACTAACTTCCCATGAGAATCAATATATAAGACCATTATCCTTTACATTTAACTCAATACCATGAATGTTCAAACTTGCTGCTCCATAAATCAATAAATTCAAAAATAAGTTTTAGTGATTTGGTATGTGATGGTGATTTTCCCTTTTAATATATTAAAGGTCATTTATAACATCTTGCAGAACATCCAATTAGAGTCAACAAGTCTCTCCTTGGTGCTACTGGATGAGGTATATAAGGCTAAACTGGACATATGGTTTATACATTATAAACATTAATCAGCAGGAAAAGGATAAGAGGAATATCTATTGTTTCAATTCTGTATTGCATTTTTTAGGTTGGTGCTGGAACAAATCCTCTAGAGGGAGCAGCTCTGGGAATGTCGATACTTGAATATTTTGCAGACACTGGGGCATTGTTAACTATAGCTACCACACATCATGGGGAGCTCAAAACCCTGAAATACAGGTATTCAAGAAAGAAAAATGTATGGTTTCTGTTTCATGCTCTTAGTAATAAGTAACTAAATTTTTGAAGTTCAAGTGAAAGCCACCTTTTATCTTACCATCTTACTTGAAAAGGTTTCATGTTTTGAATCCTGATTGTTTCTTTGACAGTAACGATGCCTTCGAAAATGCATGTATGGAGTTTGATGAAGTTAACCTTAAGCCAACTTACAAGATTCTCTGGGGAGTACCAGGTTTTCACTTGGCCATGTCTAACATTGTTTGTTTCTTTAAGCTGATAGTTAGAATGATTTTTTATTATTGGATAATATATATATATATATGCACCATAGGGCGTTCAAATGCGATCAACATAGCTGATAGGTTAGGACTGCCCAGGGTGGTGGTGGAAATGGCTCGTGAACTATATGGTGCAGCTAGTGCAGAGATAGATGAGGTAACATGCCAATATAAAAAGCAGTATTTTAAGTAAAACTCTGTATTTTTAATTCTTTCATTGTACTGAATGCAGGTCATAATTGACATGGAAAGATTAAAGCAGGAATATCAAGAGCTTTTACACGATGCACAACATCATCTCATGTGAGTTTTTTTCTCAAATGTTATAGTTAGGTACTCTTTTTTATTTTGTTTTTTTTTTATNATTTTATTTTATTTATTATTATTATTATTATGAAAATGATACCTCTACTGTAATATGTCATGAAAGATTAAAAATAATCATTGTCTCTAACTTTTACATTTTTATTGTTTTATAATTTACCCATTATTTCATTCTGTTCAAGCAAAAATTAAGACTTTCTTGGGATGTTCCATTCTTTTAAAACTATTTTAAACATGCATTTATCAGATTAAAGTTTCTCATAATGTTAAATGATCATAGGCTCTCAAGGGATCTTTATGAAAATCTATTAGTTGCCAGAAGAAACATCAACGAACATGCCAGTAATCAAAGATCCAGGAAAACAAGAGTTATTTCTGAGACTGCTGCAATGGCACGCTCTATCCTTCACAAAAAAGTTCGACAGCTTCGAGCATCAGCAGCAGTTCAACCTTTGCAACCCACTACAGCAGAAAAAGAAAGCAAGCAAAAAGTGGCCACAACTAATTCCCATCAAACCACCATTGACAACAGCAATGAATCTTCTGTGGCTTATAGGAATATGCCCTCCACTGGAAACATCAATCAATCACCTTCAGCCTCATCCTCAGGTATATATTTATGAAAAATTGATGATGTTAGCTGTCAAAAGCGTGAGAATCATCTTCTCTGAATCTGAATATCTTTACTAAATAAAGGTTGCTTTTTACCCAATCATCTTTCAGGAAAATCTGAGCTTCCAAAGGTTGGTGATGTGGTGCATGTTTCTTCCCTTGGAAGGAAAGGAACAGTTCTAAAAGCTGATCCATTAAAAGAAGAAATTTTAGTTCAAGCTGGCATGATGAAGGTGAAACTGAAACTGATTGATGTTGAGACGTGACTGTCAAGTGATCTTGTGGGGTTGTGCATGCTCATCAACTTTTCCTACCTTTACACGGATTTCTTATTTCATGATGCTATTTGGTTATCAATCCAAATTGACATCCTGAAATTCTGGAAGCCTCTGATTGTTACAGTTTTTACCTGACAGAAATTAAAGCTATTCGTTTTATACAGAGTCATTAGCATTGATCGTCAACTCTGCTCCAGTACATGGAAATGGTGAAAAAACCAATGGATTATCATTCCCTAGTTCTTATTTTTATTTTTCTAATGAATAAAAAAGATGTATCATGGTATCATAGGCATCAGATCATAGATTTTGCTCCATGCAGCATTGCAACACGGGACCATTCGAGGCAGATTAAGACTCGGACTACAACTTCCAGACTTATAGGTGTGATGATTCAGTTAGTTTTATGACCTTTGGTGGTATTATCATTCACTGCTTGTATATCTAAAGACGTTACAGAGAAGTATTGTTTTATAAATATTTGTTTTTTTTGCATTAATTCAGAGAAGTATTATTTTATTAAAATATTTATTTTTGTATTTTTTATTTTGTAATTATGGTTTCGGTGAAACAGACGATGTAAAAATCTTTATTTTTTTTATTTTTTTAGGTAACTAACAATGTAAGAACCCTCATTGATACAGTATAATTATTTAATTATTTCGATCTTTTATTCAGGTGTTACTCGCAATCTCATGAAAATACATCTTGGAATTTAGAAACATATAAACGGGTATATTTGGGGAAGCTATAAATAATATAAATTTCCGTATGATGGGTATTTAATTAATTAAACAATAATTTTGAAACCCATAATATTAATTTATGCAGTCGGACAAGAGGTCACCTATCTAAAGTGGATGAATTCTCTTTTTAAGGGGTTGAGAATTTTTTATTGTCAACCTGAGATAAGCACATGCGAATTGATTCCCAGACTAATTGATTTAACCATCTTAATTGATTCAAGGGTCATAATCAAATGTCTCACCAAAAGAAAAAGAAAAAAAAAAAAAAAAAGAGCGTCATCATCAAAATGAATAGTACATCAAACTAAAATGATCATCATGGATGTTTAGTTTCACCAGCACGTTTCTTAACGAGAGTCCTGCACAAGTGCACATGAACATTGGCATGAGACCTAATAAAAAAATAAAAAATAAATAAATAACTGTTACTTGGGGTTTTGCCAAAGAAAGTTAATTAAGTTGCGTAAGGAAGCACCATCTTTTGTAGTTGACTTTGCTTTGTCACAAAGTACATGAATCTGAGGAAATTTTCAAACTTTTCAGGAAAAATAATGTTATAAAAAGATTATACCTTTCATGCAGGCATTATTTATATGCCATATTGTTACTTTCTCGGCCCTGTTGGACTACAAGTAACAGTTACCACTAGCATCTTCTGCAAGAATTTTCAACTTTCCAATTTTATTTTATTTTTTATAAAAAAGATAAAATTGTTTTATAACTATGTTTGGATTTGAAATCACTTGGAGACTTCGTAGTACTTGGTACTTTTCATGGCTAAGATACATTTTAACTTGCTGTGGAATATCCAAGCGCTTGGTATCTCTTTCCTAGTCTCCTAGAAAGCTCTTTGCTATAATAATATTTGCCATCACAACAGGTTCAGCATCACAAAAAACGAATGAGCAAGGAATCTGCATAATTCTTCTTTGTCTTTTCTCATATATAACACATGTCCTTTTTGTAGTGGCAAGAATGTACATATCTAATAGACAAAAGCCTATAGAGGAAGACCTTTTCATAAACCATTGAACAAATTATCAGACACGCATTAAACAATTCATGACATAAGCTAAGATGATTGGTACAAGCTAATTCCACCTAACTTGCAATTCATTTCAACTTGGGTTGAATGTGAATTGCTCATCCATTTTATGATTTGCTATACTTTGCTATATAAAAGCCTAAAATACTAAACCATATTCTATTAGCTAAACTGCCTAGTGACAGATACAGTATTGGTTTTTCACCTCCCAAGTTCCTCATCTTTGGGTTGATCCTCATCTGAAACTCCAACTTCCCAACCAAACTCGAAGGTGGCATCGAGAAAATAAAGCATGAAAACCAAAACAAAGCAAGAAAAGAACATGGGAATTGGCCCAAAGATCCAAAGAAACAAAGGGAAAGAGAAGTAGAAGGCACGCAAGCCAAGAGACCAGAAGTAGCTACCCCTATTCAAATTCCTAGCAACATATTCAACGGTGAGATGGTGGCTGTGATGATTCTGAAACATCTTCTTGAAAGGAACATTGATGAGGATGCTTGCATGGCTATAGTACCTTATAGACTGCACGTTGAAAAGGAATGCCACCAAGAAACACACCAATATGGAGAAGAATTTAATGGAGAAGCTAAGCTCGCTTCTGTCTCCAAAAACAAAGAAAGCTGATCTATCACTGCTTCCATTGGTCATCAATACGGCAATTAAAGAACTAAGCATGATTGCTGTTGATGCCAACAGGGTCGATGCCATTATGTTGTTTCTCAGCGTTTGGACTGCAAGAACACCAGTTTTGGACGAATCCTGCAAAATGGGAAAAAACCCAGATTTTTCTTTTCAATATAACATATATATTTAGTGACATTCTGTTGGAAATTTTGATTTTTTTTTTTCAAAAACACAGAAGTAACAGAGAAAAAGGGGAAAAAAGAAACCTCCATCATAGCTCGAACCCAGAAGCGGCGATTGATGGCATTGACACCAACAATAGTCTTGGTGGGGTGCTTGACGATTCGATAGAGAAGCCAAACATGGTATGCCATCATTACAGAGAGCCCTGAAGGAACTAACACGAAATCCAAAACTCTTTTCTCCATTGATAATATGCAAACCCTTTTAATCCTATCAACAACAAATCTCTCTGACACCCTTTTTTCCTTAACAGAAAAGGAGAGAAGAGAGAGGGGAGAATCCAAATGCAATACGGGTTTATTATTTTCGTGTGTTTGTGGACTCAGTAAAAGTCTGTGTGAATGACACAGAGGAAATGAAGGCCTCGCCTTTTTATAGAAAAACAAAAACAAAAACACAATTGAAAGTGGGTCCCTTTTGCTACCGGCTGGATACACAGAGAAAGAATAGGGAAAATACATTGTTTGGAGAAAATGGAATTCATACGTGGTGAGAAAAGGAGGCTTTGATGACTACAACTACACCCCCGACCCACCCACCCGCCGAGCTCACCCAAAACCCATGACACTTTTTTCTTATTTTCTTTGCTGTGCTAGAGAAGCTGGTTAAAATAATTGAAACTCTATATTCCAGCTTAAATTTTTAACAGAAGTAATAATTCAATTGTCTGTGTGGGTATAATCATTCAATTTGACCCAGAAAATCAGTAAAGAAGGTAACAAAAAAAATTAAATTTTAAAAATTACTAATAACATATATTAAATTTAGAATTTATAACTTGACTGATACTATATTAATTTATAATTAAATATCATTATTTTAACAAGTACAAACCCCGTTTACATTCAAAATGGTCAAATCTGTGAGAATTCACAGAGTTCTTTTTCTTTTTTGGGTTTCCCTTTATTTTTATATATTGTTTAAAACAAGATATGCAAGAAAACCAAGAATGGGAAAGGGTTAAAAAAAATAATAATAAGCAGTCGGTAATTAAATGAAATAACTTGAAACAAGGAATATAGGATTCCCAAGTTTGAAAGAGTTGACTGGTTTGCTGAATTTCTATAGGCTAAAGTGTCACTGCTCAATTCACAGCAAGATGATAAGGTACAAGGAGATTGCAATGATATAAGCAAAAATGAAAACAAACCAGCCAGTCTTCTAAAGTCTTCCCATTTTACCCAACAAGCTAAAATCATCTCTTCAGAGTAGACAATCTGTTTTGCAAATGGAATCAAAGCACAGTCCAAAATACAAAAACAAAAAAAATGGAAGCAAAGCACTCTTCTTCATCAAATTCCTATATAATAAATCATTTCATATTACAATTCAACTTCAATCCTCCACATTGATAAAAGCATTTAGATTCACCTTTAAAGAATATTGTTCTTGTTGTTTTTGTTTTCTGCTTCTTCATGAATAGAGCCACACAAAAAATTATTGAAAAGACGCCTTGATGCTTATACATCATTTTGGCAAATAAAGAGAAGGAAGGGAATAAAAAGATCAATGTGGTTAAACACCATTTTGTGAATTCTATTAGCAACTCCTTTTGACCCAATTTTAGAAGCTTATACTTTATATGTGCTTGTCATGATGAATCCACATGATTAGACTTGTAGAGAGAGAGAAAGGAGCTCCAGCTACAAATCTCGCTTAAATATGCACCATTTTTACAAGCTTCTGTGCTTCCATTCTATACTCAATGTAAAACTAGTCTTTAAGCCCAAAAAATACGCTAATCTGGGTCAGAAGCCCAAGAGATTCATAAAAGAACAAAAGTCCAAAACCTAAGAAAAGAACAATTGGATTTTCCTTTTATTAATGCCACCTCAACGGCCAATTAATTGTTCATGTCTAATTTATTTTTTTATCATTTATTCATGCCCCACATTACTACCTACAAATCTATTTTATCTATTTTTATCTTTAATATCACTATATATTATTTATTTGTTAATAACTATTATTTTTTTTATCATTTGTCATGGGTCTGTTGATTTTTTTATATATATATTTTATAAAATTTTTATTGATTTTTTTAGATTTTATTGTCTTGGCTATTTTGTAAAATTATTGGTTAATAACACTAAATTTTTTCAAGCTTTCGCTTTATTATTTAATTTTTTAAAAAATTTTAACAACAACAAATCTAACTCCAATATATATCAAAGTTAATTTAATTTTTATATTAAAATAATATTGTTAAAGTGAATATTAATATATTTAAATAATTTATGTGTTTTTTTTTAAATTTTATTAAAATAAAAAAATAAAAATTAAATACGGCAATACCTGTGCCTAAACATAAACATTGGAAAGTGTATGAGGCTGATTAGACGGACTATCAAACTGCATTTTGCTACCTTGTAACCATCTTCAGCTTCCAAATTCGCCGTTATTAAGACGATATGACATATTGGAAGACAAAAGAGGAGTTATATATCAATTTATATATTTAATTGTTTCAATTATATTCAAATAAAAATGTTTCCGGTATAAATTTTATATAACAAAAAAAATAAACTTGTAACTAACTGGGCGTTTCGATACATAAAAATGAACAAATAACATCACTAACGTAAAAAAAAAAAAAAAATATATATATATATATATATACAATGCAAGATGAATAAAAGGACAGGCGATTCCTAAAAAAATAAATAAATAAATAAAATAAAAAGGGAACAAAGGCGAAGATGAAGATTGTTGTTACACGCGTCGAACGGCAGTTGGCCTAAAAAAGTGGTAGATGCATAACAAGTTTTATGAGAAGAAAGATAGGTAGAGAGAGAAAGAAACAGCGTTTGAATCGTTAAAATTAAAAAAAAAAAATAATAATAATAATAAAGAGAAAGAACCGTTGGGATGGGACACGTGAGAGAATAATAAAATAAAACTTTAGTTCACCAATAAAATGCAAAATAAAATCCGAGTGGCTTAACCTAATAATTAAATAACATATGTAAAATACTCAAAAATACTAAAATATTATAATTAAATTTAGATTATCCAGATTTGTAGGTTGGGGTAGCTCCAAAATGCAAAATACTCGAAGTCTTAGTCAAGCCCATTGGGTCCCACTCGTAAAGGGTCTTATTTTATATTATCACACGGCAAAATTTCTCGCGAAATTTCAACCCCCATTTATCGCATCTCATTTGTCGTTTCGTTTGGAAATTTTGTTGGGTTGTGGGTTTGGGTTGTGAACGAATGTATTGCAGCGATGAGAAACCCAAAACCGAAAACAAGTTCAACGTCAACTCCCACTTCTCTAACCTCTATTTATCTATAAATACCCACTACCCTCCGCTCCTTCCACGTTTCTTGTTGTTCGCTTTTTTTAGGCTTTGAGGATAGAGAGAAAGAGAAAGTTTGAGTCTTTTAAGGGAGAGAGAGAGAGAGTTTCAGAGTTTGGTGGTGGGAGGTTCTCTGGAAGGCACAAGCTCAGTTTTTTTTTGTGTGTGTTTTTTTCTTTAACTGTGGAAGCACAAGTGAGTTTCTTTTTTTTCCCATTATTTCTTTCTCTTTCTGTTTTTTTTTATAGATATTTTTGTTTATATTTGGTTATTTTGTTATGGATTAGTTAATATCTGATCGTAGACTTTTTCTGAATTTTGTTTCTTAGTTTTTTATTAAAAGAAAGCAGAAAAATATTATCTTTTTTGTCGTAATTTTATTATGGGCATACAGCTTTTTTCAATATATGTCCCACATGCATTCTTCAAAATATATGTTTGGATCCAGATCTGTTACGGAAATGGGTTTTAATTTGGATATGGTGACTGATTGTTGGAGGAAGCAAACTTGTTTCGACTTCTTCTTTTATTGACATATAATATCATGTTTGATGCACTGAAAGTTTGCTTATTCTGAGAACCCATGTTCTGTTTTGGGCGAATTACCCCGTATCATTTGGCAAAATTGATTCTTTGAGGAGATCAAAATGGGAAAATAGAAATCAGAGGCCCTGATGTATAGCCATGGTTTAAAGCAGCTTCCTTTTTTCCTTGTAAAGAGGAACTTTGGTTTTAAGTATCCAGGATATCACACATCTGTTTTAGTTTCTGCATGTTAGCCTTGTTGGATTGATATTGTTAGAGCTTTATAGAAAGTTAGCTCTAATTACAAAGAAATCTCATATGAAATGCAGAGCACAAGACACTCTCATCTCTATATAGAAACATAGAGGTTCAAATTTTGTCAAAATTTGACCAATTTCTATATTTTGCGGCTGGGGATCTGGAGAGCGTTTGGGGCAAAAGGCCTCTGAGTGTCAAATCTTGTAAATTGACTTTTAGAATTTGTCAATTTGCAGTATCAATGGAGGTCTGTGGCAAATCTGTGGTAGCAGGGCCTGCTAAAGTTATTTTTCTGTCAACTATTCTGGGCCGTGATGGGCCAATTCCTGTTCACAAATGCGACTGGAAGTGTGAAAACGAACATGTCTGTGGGAATATGTACCGCTGCAAACTAACTGGACTCACTCACATCTGTGACAAGAACTGTAACCAGAGGATTCTGTATGACAACCATAGCTCGCTCTGCCGGGCAAGTGGTCAAATTTTTCCCTTTACAGCAACTGAGGAGCAGGCGGTGAGAGGTGTCCGGAGGAAACTTGACTCGGAAAATTCACCAACCGATAGCTGTGGTTTTAAGCGCAGACGGGATGCACAGTACCATCCTTCTCCTTTTGAGCGATCCTTCTCCGCTGTCAGTCCAATCTGCAGCCAAGTTGGAGATGGCATGGATATGAGCTAGATTTATAGCATAAATGAAGACTTCTATTGCTTATCTTAATCTTATTCCTTTCAAATCTTTCCTTTTCTATTCACGGACAAATTTGGACAGTAGAACTTATGTGAGTACCTAAAATGGTGGACCAATGCGTCCTACCTGTCTGTAGGAACAATCTATATTTCTAGTTTTCTTCTTTAATGCAATTTAGAACTTCTATTAGCTTAAATATTTATACAGGATGTTAATTGACCCATGTTTAATTGCTTTGAAACTTGCTTTGAATTATGTTCTTCTAACAGGAAATGGGGCTATAATCAATACAGGGTACTCGGGTTATTTTCCAAGACTTGTTTGATGATTTTTTTAGGTTTGGCAGTGTACCTTGCTGGTGATTTGTTCTTATTGATTTGTATCTTCCTGAACATTAGAATTGGAACGGCAGCTTTAATTTGTATACTTATTTGTTTGGTAACCATTGTTTTAATTCTTGTATATCGTAATGTTAATTTTTTTAATTTGTACAATTACGTATTCTTTCTTTTACTTTCGGCATGTACAGGTTATATTATTTTAAGTCCCTTACATAAAGGTTTATTTGGGTTATTTGAAGGAAACATAATGCCTTTTTTTGTTTTGCTTTTCTGAGTTTGTTACAGGTTAAAGATGAATGATCCAGTCTCCATGCTTCTATGTTTGCATCATTTTCTTTTGTTTTTTGTTTGGTTTGATTTGATGGATGAATTTCTGAAGTGAATGTCAATTTTGCAGGGATTGAAGCATGTGCTATTATGGAGAGATTAAACATTCTTGTTCAAAAAATGAATATTTTTTGTTTAGAAGTTTCCTGAGCTGGAATTTGACTTTCTGATGTATTTTTTTCTCCTTTTATGTAGGTGGATTTATTATCTCTGTAAGCTGAGAATGAAGATACATTTAGCAACGCTGATGAGCTCAAGTAAACGGTATGTTTCTAAACAGTTAACATGCATGAAGGATTTCATAGATGTAGCTGGTTCACCTTCATACTACTGAATTCAAATTTAACCCCATATTTTTAATCTTTTGTAGGCAATATGGTAATATTTTTCTGTGTAACAATTCTTCATTTTCCTCTTTACTGCTCGGTTGGAGGGAAGACAATCTACTTGTTATCACATGCTCTTTTGCCCATATGTTTTTATCTACTTGTTGGCATCCCTAGGACTCTTGTAATACCAGAAGAGTTTACTTCAAATTAGCGTGAGCACGTTCTTCTATTCTTACTGTGCATCTCTATCCTTTATCTTCTCCTGGGGCTTGGCAGCATCCATTTATAAGGGAAGTTCAAACTAATTCTGGCTTTTGATATAGTATGCCTTTGGTTGATCTAGTTTGTACAACTTATGAGTTAGGCTTTTAATCCTTTCAGGGTGGCATTTTTTGAGGTTGGTTGGCAGACTTCAGCTGGCAAATCATCGTCATGGCTGATGATCTGATGGTTGCAAACCTTGTGAATCTTGCTGATTGTGATCGAGTCCAGCTAACCTATTCGTGCAAAGCTGTAGTTTTTGCGAAAAAAGATGTAATTCAACCTTGTGAACATTGATAGTTTACCTTATTAAGATGTAGCAGCTAAAAACTTTTTTTTATCTCTCTTTTGGTATGCTGAGTTGTATGATGAGGTTTAGATCCTTTCATTGGATATACAGCTTATATATGTTTTTGGTAAACCTTATATCTTCTTTTATTATTATTATTATTATTATGTGAATAAACCTTTAGCTCATTCTCTAAGTGATGTTAATTATACTGTGTCATCATCTGGTCGTCAGAGTGACGTTTTCGCATTTAGCAATGTCTTGGTGTGGAAACAGCTTATAATCCATCCATTCATGATGTTGACATTCGGACTCTGGTGCAGCATTTATCTACTCTATTGGGATTTCCACCTGGAAAGAAAGAGAAAATTAAACAAATTCTCTTGGGAAACAAATTATAAAAAAAGGAGGTCAACTAAGATTAACATGTTGGTGAACATGCAAAATTATAGATGTCAAGTGAGAGTGATAGATCTAAATATTTGTGGAGTAAAATGCCAAGCTAAATCTAGACAAATAATAAAGTTGGCCAATTTTAGCATTCAAAGTTTGTGTAACCGAGTTTGCAAGTCATAGACTTTTGAAATCCTTTTACAACGAAAAGTATAAAAAGTGAAAACCCACTGAAACATTTTATATTCCAGCAAAAGCTAAGTTTATAATTCTTGGGCATCTAAAATCCTATAGTAACGAAATCATGTAAATTTTCCCACTGAAATATTTATCTTATAGCAAACGCTCTACCAAAAAGGATTTAAAAGTTTCACTCTCTCCTATAGGTATAGGTATATGTATATTATCAAAAAAAAGGTATAGGTATAGGTAAGATACTTGTACTTAGTGCTAGGGGTGATCTTGAAAAGCAAATTCTCGTTGTAGGTCTGCAAAAGAATATTGTTTCTTTTTACCCAAAATAGAGATCTAACACATGATTTGAATTTCATCAATCTAAACTTTCTTTTGCTACCAAGAATCCCACTTCCCTTTCATCAAAAAAAAAAAAGAATCCCACTTCCCTTTTTCCGAGGGAAATTCTCTGACTTTGTATATCAAATCCTATGATGATTCTGTCTGAGAGAAAATAAAAATAAAACTTTGGTTATATAGCTTTCATATTTGCAATTGCAAAAGGAAAGGAATTTCTTATTAATGAGGCCATCCAAAATAAGAGAAATACCAAACCCAAAAACCTCATCTTGCGGCTGAGAATTTTTATCAAAGCAAACGCTAACTTGATAGATTTGTATTTCCATGCAACACAATTCCCTCCCTCATTCTTCAAATTACAAATACCAAAGATTTCTCCTTTCCTCTTCTCACCCACATTTTCCATACCATATTGCAAAAGATAAAGAAAAAGAAAAAAAATCCTGAAATTGAATTCTTATTTACCCAATGCATCTGATATTACCCTTCATTGCCATTTCATTCTTATTCTTCTCTTTGTCCTTGTCCAATTCCAGCACTTTCACCATCACAAACAACTGCCCTCATACCATATGGCCTGGTACATTGGCTGGTTCAGGAACTCCTCAGCTTCCAACAACTGGGTTTCAACTGGAATCCGGACAAAGTGTGCGGATTCCTTCTGTTCCTGGATGGTCAGGACGAATATGGGCAAGAACAGGTTGTTCATTTGATCAGTCAGGAATAGGAAAATGCCAAACTGGTGATTGTGGAGGAAGGTTACAATGCAGTGGAAGTGGAGCCACCCCACCTGCATCCCTCTTTGAGATAACTCTTGGCAAAGGCACTGACAAAGATTTCTACGATGTCAGCATCGTCGATGGCTACAATCTTCCCCTTGTCGCCTGGCCCCGTGGCATTAATCATGGTGCCTGCAATGCTACCGGCTGCGCTTCAGATATCAATATCGGTAAAGGGTGGTTTTTTTTTTTTTTTTATTGTTTTTTTTTTTTCCAGCCCCCAAGGATTTCTAAGTTTCCGTGAGTACCAAAAGAATTTGACGTGAAACAGGTTGCCCAAAAGAGCTTCAAGTTGTGGGTGGAGTAGAAGGTGGAGATGGAGATGGAGGAGGGGGTGTGGTTGCTTGCAAGAGTGCTTGTGAAGCGTTTGGGTTAGACCAGTATTGCTGCAGTGGGGAGTTTGCTAACCCAACAACTTGCAGGCCTTCTTTCTATTCAACCATTTTCAAGAAAGCCTGTCCTAGAGCTTATAGCTATGCTTATGATGATGGAACAAGCACTTTCACTTGCAAGGCTAATGAATATTCCCTTGTTTTCTGTCCTAAAGTTGGTGGGTGAGTACAATTTTAATCCCTGTTTCTTCACCATAAAACTTTTTTGGATTTTTTTTTTTCCTTTCTGATATGACCGTGCGATTTGTTTTGGCAGGATAAGAAAACCTGATAGTACATTGTCACCTCCAACTCCGATATACCAAGAGCCTCCTGCGACTCCAACATTTCAACAGCCTCCTCCTACTCCGATATACCAACAGCCTCCTCCACCTCCAACATTTCAACAGCCTCCTCCTACTCCGATATACCAACAGCCTCCTCCACCTCCAACATTTCAAGAGCCTCCTCCAGCTCCAACACTTCAACAGCCTCCTCCACCTCCAACATTTCAAGAACCCCCTCCAACAATACCATTTGCCCCCAGAAGTGAGGAAGATATGGCGAAAGTTTCCTCTTCAAGCATGCTCTTGCCGGTTCCAACGCTATTCGTTCTTCTGATATTCCTCAATCTGATTTCTTGAACAGAACCATGAACCATCAAATGACTATGCAAATGAAGCACCTTACCATATGTCTTTGATGGAAAGAAACCTGATTCGAGTTGATCTCCTTCGAAATGGGAGCGACGAAGAACCAACAAGAAAGAAAACAGAGATTTATCTTGAAGAGGAATTGGAAATGTACTATACCAAACACACGATTTTACAACACAGATGTGTGCTCTATCATTAAATTACTTAAAAGTCATATATTTAGCTTTGCTCGATTCTGGAAGAAAATGTAAATATTGCAAGTAATGCAAAGAGCTAAAGATTATACATGGACCATCTTTGTGAGCCATATTTAAATCGAACTCTTTTTAAAAAAAAAAAAAACAAAAAACAAAATTTAAATCAAAGTTCATTTGTCTTCTAATTAAATACCAAGGTTGGCATACTGATAATGAGAAATCAGTATAATCAAGCAGGACAGAAAATTTAGAAATAATAATAATAAAAATAAAACTTGACAAAGAAAGCAATCCTGTGTGTATACATTGTAAGTAGAAAACTACATGCTTATTGCCTTGGAAGGTCAGCCATATTCATCCCAAAGTTACAATAAGGAACTGGAGAAACCAGTTATAAAATGCATACCTCTAAAATATGGCAATGTATGGCTGTTATTGTACTAACATCTATAACTGAACTAATAAATCTGTAATTTATATCCTACTCCTATCAACAATGAGACTCGATACACATTTTGTCGCTCCTTATTTGGTCTTGGTTTTCTTCGAAGCTTGAGGTTTCTTCCTTGCTTTCTTCTGTGGCTGTGCCTTCCCTCCTGCAGTTTTACCTCTTTTCCGTACAACCCCCTGTCATCCAGACAATATGCCAATATTTAACATGGGTTTGTCTATTCATTAAAAATATTCCAGATTATTGAAGGTTAGAAACATACTGATGTTTTATTAGCTTTCCCTTTTGTTTTTCCTTTGGGTTGTTCTTCAATATCTTCATTACGATCAGTTTGATGAGCAGCGGCTTTAGGTAGTTTGTCACCCTCTTCTTCTGAATCAAATGAGAAACCATCCAGTGTTCCTACATGTACAAAATATATGACGTAAGAGTTAAAGTTTAGTGTCGAAAAAATATGAAAATGTCACATATGGAGAGAATCATCCCGATGAAACGATAGACCCCTACCTTCGACCATGGTTTCAGCTTCATCAACATTTGACTGTGGTTTCAGCTGAATGAAGTCATTCATGATAGCTTCTATCTGATCAAGGAACAAAGAACTCAGAGTCAATCATCTAGGATGCTGCATTTTCTGCCTTTCTCTGATTCATACTACAATCAGAGGAAGTGCTATTGGGGAGATAAAAAAGAATCTGTGCGCAAGCAAATTCTTACAGATAAGAGTGAAAGTGGAAAACATTAAAACAGAAAAGAATGTCTTATCATTTATAGATTCAGATCCAGCAAAGAAGAAAATCAAAGAGAGTAAACAAGAACTAACTAACCTTTGCCTCTGACTGACCAAAGCTAACCTGAACAAGAAGATATATATGTCATGTTATAGCAATACTATATCATGTAAATTTTAAAACTAAATTCATAGGCAAATAACAAAAGATACTTCTGCTCTCTGCAAAACACCAGGACTAACACAATTTGAGGACATAAGAATCTTCACAATGGAACATGATGACTTACAACGCAAAAGGTCCTGGAAGGAACTATTGATGTTTTGTATATGGTTCCTGAAATAGTAACCAAAATCAAACAAATGAGATGTACCTTGCTGTGTAAAGAAACAAGCAAATATATAGGCTTGTAACTTGAAAATAGGGGCCAGTCAAAAGGCATGGATAATAGCAAAGAAAACATGATGAAAAACAATAAAAGGAGTAAGGGGAGGTATCTGATAAAATGTGATAGAAAATCTGACTTCTTTTTCTCTTAATCTTGGCATAACAATTTGTCAGCAGTTTTCCATTTTTTATTGCCATTTTATTTATGATAGAAATGATCATTTGTAGCAAGTTGTGTTTACCCAATTTTTATCATTAATCAAAGAAATATGTGAATTTAAACAAAACATGCCTTTCAAATCCAAGAACATTTCACGATTTCCAGATGAGGAATCCGAAATTACAATTCGTCCTACAGAACCCATATCACCACTCAAATCTATGGAATCCCCTTCACACTCAACAAGTGCCTGCATAAACAACAAAACTTTTAGATATTCAATTGTCTACTTATCTCTCAGGCTTTTGGGGAATAGGGATACATCTGTTATCTTATCTCTCAAGAAATGAATGCAAGAACATTTCTTATCATCTCATGCTTGGATAGAGGTACATCTATTATTTAACATAGTACTGTATTTTAGTACTGAAAGAACTCACAGTATGTGGAGTTATTTTCTGTGGATGCCAGTCATTCTTAAAGGTTACTGTGGAAACTAGCCATAACCAAGATATCAATACCACCCTACCTTTGACCGATGGACTTTCTCAGAGAGCATCAACGGCAACCTTGAGGAGGAGACCTGCAAATCACATACAGTCAAGGCAACTCAGTGTGTCAAAATTATGTAAGCAATTAATATACTTCCTAGTCATCATTCTTACTTGAGGTTCAACATGCTTGTCAAATGCTTCTTCCTCTGCGATTTTGACATCAACACTGTTTCCTGTTCCATTATGACATAAAATGCATCGAGAAATAAAAAATAAAAAATAAAAAAATTTAGAGAAGAAAGGCACATCTTTGCATCCAATATGAAAAGGTTAAACTCACACAGTTAAGTTCTTTGAACTCATTGTGGTTTACTACTTTTTTATCTAATAAAATTGCACTCTCTAACCAACTAACCATGCCCTAATTCATACCTTCTTTTTCCATGCTACCTCTCTTTTTCTTCTCTTTTATTATTGCCTGACCATCTGCTTCTAGCCTCTTTTTTGGAGATTTTTCTTTTGAAGCCTTCCTAGATGGAGAGTCTTCATTGCTGCCAATAAGAACTGCATCCTCACCCATTCCTCTCAATGGAAGTTGAGAGATTTTGAGGTCAGAAGACTCTCCATGTTGCATATGATTCTCCCTTTTAGGGCTACTGTTGAGACATAACTCAGAATCTGATAATAATTCCCAAACTGGATTATTGAATTCCTGTTCAGTATCAACTTATTTTGTCATCATAGTTGACAATATGAGAGAATAGAAAAGAAAGGTAGCAATAGATATTTTAAAACCACAACTTTCGTAGGTAGTAAGTCTGCTTCTAACTAAAGAGAATTTCTAATCTGATTGAGAATAATTTTCAGTATACTCGAGAAATGATGAAAAGATATTATTTAAATGATAAAATAAACCCATTGCTCTATTCACTTACAAATAACTCAATATATTATCCCAATTAAAGCCTTCACATTAGCCCACTTTGAATCTAATATCTATATTAAACATATGTTAACATAAGATGCAACAGGAATGTCATTGTTACTTATAGCAAATCCAGAGGAACCTAGTTATGAATTTCTCCAATTGCTTGATGGATGTGACGGACAAGTTGTTTTAGAAGCAAAGAATACTTAGTCAGCAAGGAGAAGATAGATCTTAACAGTGATTAAAAACTCTTTGAGTTTTTTTAAGCCTCTGACTTGGCAAGACAAGCAGTACATGATAGTTTTATGAAATAATGTTGGTATTATAGCTTCTTACATTGGATTCTATAGGACTCTCAGCCTTTATTTTGTTTGGAACCTTCTTGCCGCTACAATCCCCTGTATCATTAGAGAAACCATATAAAAATAGAACAGTTGAATATATTGAAGACTAAAGAAATGATAAATATATACCAAAAATTCCTTCAAAATAAGAAATCTCTTTTTGTTTTTATTCTATCTTAAACATTATTTGATAATCTCTCAAAGTTTCAACTTGACAGTCTCATAGATCTACCCAAACCCTGTATACCTTTCTTTTTCTTGTCGCTTCCTGATTTTTTCTTTTCAAGTGGAATTTGATCTTCTACTTTTGGCACTTGCCCTTTCTCTGGAGATTTTAACTTTGATCTCTTATTAGATGGAGAGACAGCAATGTTTTCACCATGAATTTTACCAACATTCTTGTCCTTGTCTGCAATTTTGGAAGATTTACAAAGAGATGGTTCTTCCCAACTAGATTCGTCTTCCACTGTAGGGCTACCATTGGGTGAAGACTCAGAACCTGAGGATAATGTAATTGTTGAATGTGTTGGTGCCTGGTTAAAAAAGTAAACCCTCTGAATGAGTAAGCAGTCAGGCTGAAAAGGTAAAAGGTGGTCTGACTGTAACATAATTGGGTTTGATCATGAGGAGGTAAAAACAGAGACCATTTGAATTTGATTATGAGTCCATGAAAGCCTCAAAACCCAGAGAGGCATATACTAATAAACTTTTAACTTGGGGATATTCTGCTAGAAATATCCTCTAAACCACAGACTCCTCAACCTAAATACAACTCATTTACATGTAATATAATGTCATGTAATTGTATCCCATCTTAAGTTCAGATTTAGAGTCCCAAGTCTATATCACAGATTAACTAACTCTCTTTCTTGCTTCCATTAATCAAATTCAAGTTCTGGAGTTGCTTCTACAATGGAACACTTGCACAGATAAATAAATATATATATATATATTCGTTTTAAAACCTGGAAAGCTCGCAGCCAGTCTGGAGACTCTTCCCTGGAGCTGTTCATGTCGGCCTTTTATGGCCAATGAAGAAAATTTCCCTTCCCGATGTCTGTATGGGTGCTCAATGAGTAATGTACTCTGATCTTCCACCAATTTCCCAAAATCCTTCAGGCACAAGCTCTACTGCACTACTAAGTCGTTCAATTCATGCATTTGTCACAGTCAAACAGCTAATAGAGCAAAGTTTAAGACCTGAAATATCTAAAAACGAATTACAATTATGCATATCATATAGAGGAGCTACTGATGCAAACCAAGTGTTCGACGAAATGAAAGAGTGGAACAAGAATGTTATACCACTATACAGTGACCGACTTAGCGGCCAAGAACGATCTGAGGTCTCCGGTTCCAGTTGACCTTCGGAAAATCTCTGTCAAATCCAACGGGTTGAGAGAATATAAGCGGGACTGAAAAAGAAATTCAGTTTTAACCAGTTTGGGCGCGCTGCTTAGGGCGTGTTTGGGAGAACGAGAAAGTTATATGTCGATTATGACCTGCGACGACGTTATTTTCCGAAATTTACTTTGAAACAAGAACTGTCGTTTATCTAAACGTGATGTCGTCATGGATCACAAACAAACGGGAATATGGGTCATCCGTGGATATTTTCTGGGTTTACAACGGGCTCGGAAAAGCCCATTATGCAACACTTTAGGGGCGTATGGACTTTGGATAAATATAGTCATTTAAAACTATATGCACAACAAAATGAAAAATTATATTGCTTTCAACTTTTAGTATTATGTCTTTTTACCAAAAATAAAACTTCGTATTTTTTTTTTGGTAATTAATTTTCCTATTATGTTTAGTTATGTTGGTTAAGAGATGTAAGATAAATTTTAAATTTAATTTTATAATTAATTTGAAAAATATAATAAAGATTTTCATTTAATTGGACAATTCAATTCCTAAAAGCAATTCTACGCATACTAAATATATTAATCAAATTTTTTGCATTCAATAATATAGCATTAATAAATTAGTAATGCTTTAAAATTATAAAAAGATAAATCCAATAACATAATGAATGATAAGTCATTGAATACCAAATATTTGATTAATAAATTAGGTGAGCTTATAATTATTTATAATTTCTTTCAATAATATAAATAACCAAAATATTCACAAAATTTATTTATGATGTGATGAATTATATAATAATATTTAAATTTATTTATCTATTTAAAAAATTATTTATATATGTTTGATTATATGCATATATCAAATAATAATAAACTAACACCTATTTTTTTTTTTTTTGTGAATAAAAAAGGACCTATCCGTAGCGGAGTCATAGGCCCAGGATGTATTTAGCTAGTGGACCGACCAATGCGTCTTTGAACTTGAGTCCAAATGGAGCTACCAAGACTCGAAGCTCAACTCCCGTATTCGCAGGTGTGAAGGCTCGGCTGGCTCCTACCACTGGGCTACACCCTCAAGTGCATAAACTAACACCTATCATTTAGTAAATATATGAACATTTTAATGCCTCTAATACTATGGAACAAATCTTTCCATTTATATGTACATACACATTCCATTTTGGTGTTATTTTGGATGTACTACAATAATTTTTTTCTTCTTTTCCTTTTTGTTACTAGACTTCCCCCCTTATTTAAACAAGAAGACAAGTAAATATTGGAACTTTGCTACTTAATAATACTTATCTTACCACCATATGTTTATTTTATTATTTTTTTTTCCAATAAATCTTTTAAATATTTAAATTTGATATTTAATTCGAAATTTCATTGACAAATAAGTTCCATAACTCAGAACTAAGAATTAAAATATGTTCCAAAAATTTCGATATCTAGACAATTTTTAAAAAAAATAAAAAATAAAAGAAACTAAATATTGCAAAATGGCTGAAATCTAATTTTTTCAGAGTACAACCGTGAGCTTTAGGGTTAGCAGGTTTAGGACCCACTTTCGTAGTTTAGAGGGAAACAAAAATAAGGGGAAAAACCTCTTTGTTATCCTCACAAGCTCGCAAACGAGGAAACAGAGGCATATGCTCTCTTGACACTGTCTTACAGAGCAAACACCAACGTAGGTTTTGCAGAAGAAGATTAAAAAAAAAAAGGAGAAAAAGAAAGGGTATTCAATCTTGAATTGAGAAGAGAAGAAGAAGAAGGAAAACAGGGAGTTATGGCGTCCCCAAAATTGATGCCTCAGCAGCAGCAGAACCCAATAGAGCAATTGCAGGCTCGTTTTAAGGAATTGGAGAGCGGGTTCAGAGCTTGGTTGGCCAAGCAGTCTTTGCCTGTCGAAGCCGCCGTTGTCACCGCCACAAGCGCCGCTCAGGGTGCCGCCATTGGTGCTTTCATGGGTACTCTTACAAACGACGTCTCTTCCTCTCTTCCTAATCCTCCTCCTCCTCAGGCTTCTTTGAATCCTCAAGCCATGGCCTCCTTCAAGCAAGCCCAGGTTCTCTCTCTCTCTCTCTGTTTTTGTTTTTGTTTTTTTTGTTTTTTTTTTTTTATTGCTTTGTTTTTGGTTTCTAATTGGTAATTGGCCTCTGCTTTGGTTTGAATTTTGGAGATAATTTCATAGAATTTGCTAGAAAGGAAAGAGCTTCGAAATACCCACTTCAACCCCATTTTGAATTGTATAAGATTTTGATATTTCGTTCTTTTTTGAAGCAATTCTCTGTGTTTAAACAAACCCAACAACAGAAAAAAGAAATATTTTCGTTGAAGATAAGGTTTTGTTTTCCAGGGAAAGAAATTATATTTTTTCGTTCTTTTCATTTTCATACTACACCCACTCTCCGTGCTCAACTCTTATTATACCATTTTCTTCAGAATCATAGTTCGTCAACTTATCTGCCTTTGGTCAATTATTTGGTTAATAAAGTTTGAACCTTTATACTCTCGTGAATTTAAAGTAACGTAAAACTTCAAATTCATTTTCTTCTTTTCGGTTGTTGTGCAGATCCTTGGAGATTTCCTTTTTTTTTTTTTTTTTTTTGGGGTGAATAATTACCTTGGAGATTTCCTTGATATATAAGAAATGTTCTATTTTGATTGCAGGCTCTTTCTGGAGGTCCCATGGTCCAAGCTCGCAACTTTGCTGTCATGACAGGTGTTAATGCTGGTATATCATGTGTCATGAAAAGATTGAGAGGCAAGGAGGATGTCCAGTCTAGGTAAGCTCTCCCTTGTTTTTTCTCTGTACTCTTTGTTATATGCCAACTATAATTGGGGTGACCAAGGTTTTCATGGGCCGAGCTGAGCGGACTCATATTGGTTAAGAAACCTCAACTGTTCTTCTGTGGCATTTCAGCAGAAGATCTTGTGTATGTATGTTACTGGGAGATGTTCTTTGGCATTTTGTTTAGTGTGTATACCAAGTCTACCATCGAGGTAAAATGATTTTCGGTTTGATACTTATGATGTTTTGTTTGGTATGCACGTCTAGAACACCTTCAGATGTGGTAAGGAAACTTGTTCTGTTTTGAATAACACTCAATCTTTTGTCTTGACACTTCTTTTTACCTTTCAAGTACTTCAAATTTCAACCTTTTGTCTCTTATTGGTTCCTTCTGTGTAGTCTATACCCGTTCAATGCATTATTTTTGTCCATTGTTAATTTATTCTAGTGTGTTTGTTCACATGGTTAAGCCTTGGAGCTCCTTATATCATGGTTTAGTTCAATTGGTTTTGTAATTTGAGTTTCCAATTTTCTGTTTTTAGCTTTTCTACTCTCCCCTGCCAAATATAGAGGAACACGGACTTCAGTGGAATAGTTCCTATGATTTAAGTGGGAAAAATGAAACCTAATGTTGCTTTCTGGATTTGTATCATTTCCATAATCTAAAGACACTCTTCTCTGTGGTAGTTTTTGAGACTCTGAATATGGTACTTTTCTGTGCTATGTGGTTAGATGGGAATTGTTATTAAGTGGATGCTAGCAGAATTCTAGAGATCATATTGTTACCATTGTGATTGCAATTTTGGAATATTGGTGACAACTGAGCAGAATGACTCTTCTCATTCTGAGTTTCGAACTAGAGCTTTAATATGACTGAGTTTGGCTTTTCTTAAGCCAAAGGCAAAAACCTGTTGGAAGTTTTTGTACGAATTTATGTATGACTATCGCACTTTAGCAAGCATATTGGAGTCATATTGCTTAATATCAGTTGATTTGGTATGTTTGGTTCGAATTATTATGATTTTTGTATCTGCATTCTTGTTTAAGATTAGTAGCTTTCTATTGCAGTATGGTAGCAGCTTTTGGTTCTGGAGCCATGTTTTCATTGGTGAGCGGCATGGGTGGACCCAATCTAGCAGCCAATGCTGTCACGTCTGGACTTTTCTTTGCACTTGTTCAAGGTGGACTTTTCAAGGTGAGCTTCAATAAAATTAGAGTTTAGCATTTCAAGAGTAACCGAAATCTACCAACTTAGGACATGCTTATTCAAGTTCTCAGCTGTATTTTATTGCATTTTGCAGTGACTGCTTCTGGATACATGTAACATGTGCTTAAAAATTTAATTTGTAAATAATCCTTTGTGGAGGCTTCTTGATATCGTAGAAATTTTTGCGTTCAAAATCTGTACATGCACACAAGCATGCTGCACCTGTATGAGTTTGTAATCTGTTAAAATGGCACACATCTACATTTACACTTTCTTTTTGGGCTATGCAGTTTGGTCAGAAGTTTTCGCAACCACCAGTTGAAGATATTTATTATGCTAAAGCTAGAAGCCTGTTGAATAACCTTGGCCTCCAGAACTACGAGAAGAATTTTAAGAAAGGCTTATTAACAGACAACACTTTGCCTTTGCTCAATGATAGGCAAGTTGTTGGGGTTTTCAATTCTCATATCTGAATGCTTATTTTTTCCAATGTTCAGCATCATTTATTCCCTTGCATTTTTCTTGGTATGTTTCAGTGCCCTTAGAGATGTGAAGATCCCTCCTGGGCCAAGACTTCTCATTCTTGATCACATTCAAAAGTAAGACTAATGCTCCATTCTATACCTGGTTTAGCTCTCAGATTTAGTTAATTTTTCTAACTAACAAATAACTTTTGGATTCAGGGACCCAGAGCTAAAAAGCAGGCGAGGAAGTTGAAACCGCCATGCCAGTCTAGTACGCCTGCCAAACTACACTTTCTTTCGCCGCATTCGAGAAGGGATGGATATGTTTGGAATTGAGATGACATTAGATATGTCAGTTTGTTCTTGAAAACCAGATTTCTACAATTTGTTTAAGAGTAAATTCTTATGAAGTAATTTTGATTGCCATAAATCTTGCAGGCTGCAATTTTGTTTGTCTGTCTGATCTGGATTTCTTAAACCTATGAGTAAATAATTTCTTGGATGAAATAGCATATGCGCTAAAAGTATACATAAATATAGGATACCATGCATAATTAAGAAATTCACAAATTATGAAATGAACAAGTAAACATGGAACAATTTGTGACAAAAAGAGAAAGTTACAAGAGCATATATATGTACACACAAGGACTTCATGTTCGGCCCAAAAACAATGTACGGCCTGATTTGTCTGCTTATCTTGCATGATCTTAACCTGTCCGGGGCATCATCATCAAACAGAATCTATGATTTCTTGCCGTAATGGAATGCAAAGTTTAGAATCTGTTTTCCCTTTTAGAAAAGAATAAAGTCAAATCATTAAGCCAATTTTTAAAGGCACTTCTCTTGAACTAATTTTATAATCCCTCTTGAGTGGGTTGTACCAAGCAAGAAGTGCAACAAACAATTTTTTATGACTCATAAACTCCAGCGTTAATAAACACATACAGCATAAACATAAAATAAATAATAAAAAACTCGATTAATGATTCGTCATACCATATTATTTGTAAAAGAGTTAGTACATAAGTTGGTCCTATCACAATGGAAACCCAATATGTAAATATAATTGCTGAGGACCCCATGTGGCATCATATCAAGATTTGCCGTGTGAGGCCTGAGTTGGTCTTCACCTTTCTGAGTTGATAGACCGTATGGCTCTCTCATTGGCTTCAACACTATTTTATTTTATATTTTCAATCTTTGCTTTGCTGAGCTAATCTCCACTTTGGACTTCTGTATGTATTACTTGCCTAACCTGCCTCTTCTTTGGGATTAAAGAATATATGCTTGCGCTTAACATGCTAATTGGATATTTATATCCTTCTAGATAGTTTAGTTATGGAAAAAGTTAAATGTTGTTATTAAAAACTTTTCTTGTGTGGTTCATGTGCCATCATGTGGTATCTTTTATGGGTGTACTTTGCTCTTCTCCAATGGACAATATGTGGAGGTACCTCTCAGTGCTGTAAATTCAAAAAAGTAAATACCAAATAAATAATTGTTCAGCAATGCATTGTGATTATAGTCTCTAATTAACAAAGATTAGATTTTTACTACAACAACAAAAAATAAAATATCTGCTAGAGCGTGGAGTCCATGCATTAATTAAAAGGAATCACAGTGATGAGGATTTAATTTTGAAAAGCTTCAGTAACAGGGGATTAAATCCAAGAAAATCACTATTCAGTATTAATTTATGAGAAGTAGTCTGTAATTGAATTATATATTTTAAAATATATTTAGTTTCTTGTTAGAAACAATTTACATTGAAAGATTTGGCATTATATTTGACAAAGTGCAACATCCACAAATAGTTTTGATAATCTGTTATGATATTAAAGTAGAGATGTAGGTTTGTGCTTATCCAATACTTGTATAAATTTACTCATGATTAATTTCTTTCATCTCCTTATTTTACATAAATACAATTTGACCCTTTTAATTTAAAAAATAAAATAAAATCTTTTTACTTTTGAAATAGTTATTATTTTTCTACTTGTTCTTGTTTCATTCATACGCATCAAAATAATTTCATTATGTAAATTTACTATTCCCATTCAATTCAATTCAATTCCTCTATTTAAAACATATTTCTATTTGTTCCAACAGTATCAAAGTCAATATTTCCCGAGGAGTTAAACTACCACCGGTTTCTTTTACAGAGACCATTATTAGTTCACAAAATCTGCTTCCAATCTAAACTGATACTATACACTAACCAGCAAGCAATTGCATAAGACCATAAACAATGAAAGAAAGGAAAGCTATCATTTTTTCTGGTGCGCAATCAGATCTGTTTTTCTGAATCTGATTGAAGACGTTAAAATTGAAAAAGATAAAATAAAATGAAAAATAACTAAAAAAGAAAGAAAAGCTGAAGAAATATATTCACAAAATTGTTTCACATCTTTCACAAGAGAAACAGACTAGATTACACAGACAATTAAAAAGGAGATCCAATGCACTATGATTCCCAATTTCAATCCTAGAAGTAAAAACTACAGATTCAGACTACATAGATCTGCCAACAATCGTATTATTATACAGGGGAATCAAACAGAACCGGAAAGCCAAAAAAAGAAAAGGTTTAAAGTTCAAACGGATAGAAGGACTAAGATTCATCTATTCTGGTGGATCATGATCATGATCGCAACCGCAATTTATTGGAAGAATTAATCTTCGTAATCGGCGAAGAAGCCTGAAGGAGTTGTTGAGCCTGTGAGAGCTGGTCCATGAGAGAGACGATTCGCTGATGGTAAGAACGAGCCTGATCGACGGATTCAGCTTCGAGCTCACCGAGCTGAGAACAGAGCCGTTCCTCTGCTTCCTCGGCGATCCGAAGCCGAGCCCAGGCCTTCTGCAACTCAGTCCTCATATTCTTCTCCCTTTCCTGACTCTTCATGAGCTCGCTCTCGAGCTCTTCGTTCCTCTTCCTCAGCTCTTCTCCTCCTTCAACCTCTTGCTTAATCACCGCCATAATGGCTTCTTCGTCTCAAACTGAATAAACTTGAAAGAAAGAAAGATAATATTCTATAACTCCAGCAATGAAGAACAATGGGAGTCTAAATGGGGTGTTATATAGAGGGAAAAAGTGAAGGTGTCCAGGTTCAATGAATCTGAGGGGTCTATACTGATTCATATTTTTTTTAAATAAATTTTAGAAATTGTCAACATAGATAAGAATTCATTGAACTGATAACAAATAATTCATTTGCTTTGCTGTGAAAAAAAAAAAAATTAAAAGAAAATAAAACAAGAAAAATAATCTATTCAATTTGTTATTTTCTTGTTTTTATTTGGTTTGTACTATTCGTTTGGTATAATTTTGGTAAAAATAAAATAAAACATAACCAGGCTCCGCATTTAACCAGGTCCTTTCGCCACCTGTTTACCGCGGATTTGTGCTTGCGTATTTCTTACTGTTTGACTTTTTTTATTTTTTTTGCAACGTATATTTGAGGGATATAATTTTATATTTTAAAAGCAATTGTTTTATTTTTAAATTAGAATAAATAATTGTTTCTGTGCATTTTAAAACAAAAAAAACGACAGATAACAATAAATAAGAGAAATTGCGAAAGCAATAATTTTAAGTTTTAAAAAAACACATGTTTTTTTTTATTTTTTCTGTTTTGTGATTTTGTGAGAATGCAGCTGATGAAAACTCTGTTTGCTCTTCTAAAGAAAAAGAAAACCAAAAAAATAAATAAATAAAAAAGACAGAGAAGAAAGAAAAAGAAAAATAGAGTTTACTTGTACTTATCCTAAATTTATGTGGACCTAATATATCATTTATTTATTTTGGGTAAAAATCTAATATATCATTCTTCAATGGTAGGAAGCAAATCCGTACACCATTTTATCGTATACTATTTGCATTATTTTAGATTCCAATTTAGACTGGTCCTTTTTTGGTTTTTTGTGAATATTTAGGATGGTCCTTTGCTTGTTCTTTTCTTTGGGTTATATACAGCACAAACTTTTATATCTATCAATAAAATATGGTTTCTGTTTTATTTTATTATTATTTTAGGATAGTTTTTTTTTTTTTAAAATAAAAAAGATATATTTGTAGCTGAGTTATAAGTTCAAAAATTATCTAGTAAGTGGGTCAAATTCAGATGTCTTTTTAACTTAATAGGAGTCCACATTGAAAGTTCATGTCACTGAAAACTCTCTGTTCCTCGTGCAGCACCATCGGAGAAGAGCACTTAAATCCAAATAGAATTACCAAGACTCGAACCTCAACTTCCATACTTACATATGTGAAAGTTTAGCTACCTCCTACAACTGAACTACATCCTCAAGTGCTTTAGTATAGTCCTTTGGATGTTTTTTTCTTTGGGTTATTTATAGTACAAACTTTTATATCTATCAAAAAAATATGGTTTCCGTTGTAATAAAAATAATAATAATAACATATGGTTTCTGTTTTATTATTAGTATTTCGTATGTATAGAAAAATAATAAAGATCACTAGTGAATGAAACATAATAAATAAAATAAAACATAGAGGATTCTACAATAATTTCGTCTTCTTCTTTTTTAAAATTAATAAATTACAACTTTTATTCACTAGTAAAAAGGAGTTTTCTTAAAAAAATTATTTTATATCGCATTAAAAAGTCAGATTGAAAAGAGTCAAATTGAAGAATAGAATTCAGGAAAATTTTAAGAATCTAAAGACTTAAAAGTCTCATTACGTCATTGATTACTAAATAATAAACATGTTTTGTTTTTACATTTGCTATTATTATTTACAGGCTCCAGTATGAATTAGGATTAAGGTGGTGGGGCTAAATTTGTAATATTAGTGGGATTCTGATGACAAAACGCCAAGTTACGTACACGTAATGTTGGAAATTTGCTAGTACTATGCACAAGTAATAGAAAAACTTCAATCGAATGGTGTATATAATATTCATTTCACATTTATTTGTAAGATTTACCATGTAAAACCTACCTATATATGAAAAGGGTATTCAATATATTCGTCCCACTAAAAAATATCATGGAAAGAATTTTCATCTGACTCCAAAGATATTAGAACAGGCAAGGCAATATTCCAGAAACTTTGTTGAATATTGTTTTTGTAGTAGTTTCTACGTTTCCTTGTTTTTCTCTTTGTCAACAACAATTTATTTTCTAGAGTTTTATTGACTTTTTCTCTTCTGAATTGGTCTTCAACTTTGGGTCAACCAACAAACAAAGCCATGAGTCCATTTAATTAGCCCAGCCCATTTTTTATTTGGGCTGGGTTGGTAAGAAGAACGAGGGAGAAAATCCGGGTTGAGATCCGAATTTTGAATTCGGGAATTCCGGTGCACCGACAGAACACGAGCGGACTCCCTGCAACGCAATTTGAAAAATGGGAACTTTGGAAAGAGAAGAAGATCGAACCGTCTTTCCAAGTATTGGGTCTTCTTCTTCTTCTTCATATTCTTGATCTTCATTCTTCAAGGCTTCAGTTTTGATTGAAAGCATATCAAACAAGAATGGATTTCTTGCCTTGCCCTTTCTGCAATCTCAGCGTTCCTTCCTCCCAACTCCAATGGTATCGTATCAAAGTCTCGAAGATATACATACGGTCACAGTTCTCATGCTTATCATTAAGAAATAAAGAATTTTTATAGACTTGGATTGAGTAAAAACCAAATGAAGTTGTTTTTAATTGTTAATAATAGTTTTATATGCTTTTTTTTTTGGCATTTTGGAGGCATGCCAACAACCACTTCGGGGATGAGCAGGAGGACCAGGAACTGGCTACGGATTTGGAGCTGGCCCAACAGCTTGCTCTTGCCCCTTCTTCACCTTCACCTCCATCTCAGGTGACTCTTGCTAAGACCTTATAAATCCAGATATTTTGCTTTCTCTGTTAGTTAAAAGGACAGAAATTTTGGTAGAGAAATCCATTTTAATATGCTTGGAGCAGCTACTAAAATCATGGGCTTGATCATATAGTATCATATGAGATTGAAGGAAATTCTGTAACTAGAAAAAATTCATTCTCAGATGCTAGAGAGTCTAATATAAAAACGTGGTCTTGGTAGTTAGTAGTCCCTCCTTTTGCAAGTTTCCATTTTTATGTTATTAGATTGACAGACCCTATATTATTTCTTGTTTATATCATCAGCGGCTTGATTTTCAGACCGCAGCTGAATCTACTGACTTTGCATTTTCTTTTTGACACTTCTGCAGAAAAGCCAAATGATTAGTGACTTGCCATTTGAACTGGGTTTTAAGACGACTTCTGATGCTGGTAACTCCGGGTATGATGGAGAGTTTAGCATTCGTGAAAAGACCGCTTGCTTGATTGCTTTACAGACTAGAAGCAACTTTTACAAAATTGAAGATGGGTTGATGACATTGTTGAGAAACTGTTTGGAATTAGAAGCTGAAAATACATTCAGTATTTTATCGGGTTATGTTGACCATTTCCAGAGCATTGAATCCGAGGATGTTGGGTGGGGTTGTGGATGGCGTAACATCCAAATGCTTAGCTCACACTTGCTTATCCAAAGGAAAGAATCTTGGGAGGTATTGTTTGGTGGGTCTGGATTCGTTCCTGATATCCCATCACTCCAGAGATGGCTTGAGATTGCTTGGGAAAAGGGTTTTGATGTGTCCGGCTCAGAGCAATTTGATAACAGAATCTATGGTTTGAAAAAATGGATTGGAACTACTGAATGTGCTACTATTTTCCGTTCTTTTGGACTCCGAGCAATGATAGTTGATTTTGGACCTAAGGAATATGAATCACTTTATCCTTGTGAACCTAGTTCAAGTTCTAATGCAGAGGTAAAAAGAATATATAACGGAGGGAAGAGGAAGGCAATTCAGGTTTGTGGACCAATGGATAAATATCTATTGCAAAGGAACTGTGATATTAACCAAGCTTGTTCCAGTGGGAATGAAAAGTCTACTTATCCTAGTATCCAGCATGGGGACTCTTTGGGTATGGGAAATAATTTCACAAGAAAAAGTGAAGGTCAGCAAGTTCTTATTGATTGGGTGTGGAACTACTTTTCTGATAAAAGCTCAGTTAAATCGAATAACCATCATGTTATTTTCAGTGAGAAAACGTAGGTCTCTATCTTGACTAGTTGCTATATATAGTACTACCTATAGCTTATCGTGTTTATAGAATGCGGAGATGCATTTTGCTCCAACTTTACTGACATCAAAACTGTTCTTTATTGTGTTCAGACCCTTGTACTTTCAACATGATGGACATTCGAGAACCATTGTAGGAATTCAAGTCAGACATCAACAAAATGGGATGCAGCAATACAGTCTCTTAATTTTGGACCCGGCTCATGTAATTGTCGTTCTCTTCATTTTCTCTGTCGATCATGGAAGATGAGATTTTATATTGCAATATGATGCTTCTTCATTGCAAATATATCAATTTTTAATATGAATATATAGTTTTATGGATTCACCAAGAGCATTAATCTGATTGAAACCAATATAAAAATTTGAATGGGTTTGCTGTAGTTTATTTTGTGATAAATGTCTCTTGAATTAATTTTTTGAGTTCACACAAATAATCATACTCCTTCCATCTAGTTCAATATGCGTTATTTATATTGTAAGAAATATATTGTGCCAAAAGCATCACCATTCTTTAATTCCTGTTCGACATAATACAGAGAACGGTGGCTTTGGAAAGCTCACTTAGAGAAAAAGTAGGATGGCAGAAGTATATAAAAAGAGGGGTTCACACACTGAGAAAGCCGCAGTATCAGGTTTTAATTAATTTAAATAGAATTTAACTTTGTGTATCTACTGTTTTTAGATGTGGGCTTGATGTGATTATGTGGTTTCAGTTGTGTTATATTGATCCTGGAATTGCTAGTGGAAGAGATATTGAGCTGCTCAAGACAATTGATAGTGCCTTCATTGAACTTTAGTGGAACATGGAGGTTGTATGGGCATCTGTACTAGAACCAAGATTCAGACACTATGAAAAGTTTCTGACAGGTTAGTACATTAAATTATGAATTGTGTTGGAAGTTGATCCATATGAAAAAGAAATTAATCTAAAATTATAATTTTTGTCTTTAAAGGCTTTCTTCTGATAGTACTTTCACAATGAAAATAGGATTCTTGAACTCATAAAAAGGTTATACCTTATGTATGGACAACAAATGCGCAGAATATTATTACTAATGTAAAGGTTGATAATGATTAATTTAATTATTGTTAAAAGAATTTTGAATATGCAACAGGGACAGTTCAGTGGGGAATCCTCTTGTTATTCTTCCAAAGCAGAAGTTTTTTGGATTTTCTCTTTATTCATGCATTATGGGTATCTCACGATCAGTTGGCTAGCTATTTGTGCATGCATGGAAAATTTTCAGAAAATAGGATAAGGCAGTTTGAATGGCTGATCCCTTAGCCTTGTATGGTTTGCTTCATTTGGTTGGGAACATGACAGAGTATTTTTGAGGATGAGGAAAATATACTGCTGCAGATATCATGCACATTCTTATGTCTTTGCACATCAATGGTGGAGGAAAAGGCTGCTTCTTATCTTAGATTTTATTTGATTCTTTGTAAATAATCCATATATGTAAATTTGATTAATGTGAATGTAGTGCTTGTATATGTTCCCAGACTAGTTGGTGGTTTTTTCTTCTTCATTTTCATTTTGTTTGTGTGTGTGTGGGTGGGTGGGTGTGGGTGAGAGTTAGACTAATTGGTGTTTACTCCTTGGCATGTATAAAGATTAGTAAATTTTCTTGAACTTCTGTTCTCTTTCTCTACTTTTTACCAAAACATAATCCTTCCTCTTTTCATGACAAAAATTATTACAAAACTATTGCTAAACAATTTTATTTTTAAATTAAAAAGAAAAAAAAAAACTATTACTTTGAGGACCTAAAGATACAAGAGACGTATGGTTATTGCAACTTTGCAATTACCTATATGCATAATTTGGAGCCAACTTGTACATAATATGTCATTTTTCTGATAAGCTCTGTAGCCGGGACAATCTTGAATAAACTCCCTTAGATGATGCTATTAAGGTTGAGTGCGAACCCATTTCCACAATCTCACCTTTCTCCATCACAACAATGGTATCTGAGTGTATTATGGTGGAAAGCCTATGTGCAACTGTGATCTGAGTTGTTCTGGACAGTAGGTCTCTGTTGCTATTCAGACTTATTGCTTCCAAAGCACTTATTATGGTTTTCTCAGACTCAGCATCAAGAGCACTTGTTGCTTCATCTAGAAGCAAAATTGCAGGCCTCTTTAGCAGAGCTCTAGCTATGGCTATTCTTTGTTTCTGTCCACCTGAAAGTTGGCAACCCTTTTCCCCAACAACTGTATCGTATCCATCAGGCAAACTACTTATGAATTCATGTATGTTTGCTTCTTTTGATACCTCAACAATCTCAGTTTCTAAAGCCCCTTCATTCCCATAGCAAATGTTGTCTCTCATAGAGGAACTAAAGAGAAGTGGCTCTTGTTGCACCAATCCTATTTGTGTCCTTAACCATCTCAAATTGTATTCCCTTATCTCCTTCTTGTCGATGAGTATATTTCCTTCACTTGGATCATAGAATCTTAGCAAAAGGGCCAAGACAGAAGATTTTCCAGCTCCACTCGGTCCAACGAAAGCCACCTTTGTCCCAGCTTCAATTTGCAGACTGAAGTTGTTGAGAACAGTTACTTCTGGCCTTAGTGGGTAGTTAAATTTCACATTTTGAAATTCAATTCTCCCTCTAATCCTCTCAGGATCTGAAACTTCTGGAGTGTCTGGTTCAATTTCGGTTTTGCGGTCAAGGGTTTCAAATGCAGGCGTAAGTAAATTGATAGCTGAAATTACAGTAGGAATCAATGTCCATAGTTCTGTGATTGAAGGCACTGTGAGAGAGAAAATCTGGTATGATCTTATGCCATTTTTAAAACTTGCTTGCTTTCTATCAATCAGAACTGCAGTGTACCACAATGCAACAGCATGAGCAATGTTCCATAAAAGAAGGGAGAATCCTTGGATTATTCCATACTTAAAACTCTCTTTCCTGCTTTTCCGCTTGGGTTTTTCCAGAGCTATTTTGGCTTTCTTGATTATATGATCTTCATGGCAAAAAGATGCAATGGTTCTTATGTTTGTTGCAGATTCAGAAGCAAGAGTAACAAGTTCATAATGGGCTGCAGCTGAGTCGCCTGAAAATCCTTTAGCTGACTTGGCTTGAATTATACCACCAATGAAGTGGCAAGGCATCACAGCCCAAGCAACCAGACCCATTCTCCAGTTAACAGCCATGCTGACAATTGTTGCAATCAGTATGGAGGAGATGCATTGTACAATTACAGCCATTCGATCTGCAATTACGGTCTTGACCATTGATGTGTCACTGATGATCCGAGAAGTAAGTGAACCAATGCTGTTCTCAGGTTTCTCAAACCATGCTATCTCATTGCGCAGTACACCTGCAAGATTTTGATATATGTAAACATACAGATGGAAAACAAACAAAAAAAGGCAAGAGGTTCGAAGTTGATTATTTTGTATATACCTGAATATAGTGCTGTTCTAAGGTTAGTCATGGCCTTCTCTCCTACCATTCCGTAGAAGTAATGTTGCATAGTATGAGAGAACAATGAGAGCAATCCAATCAAAGAAAAGACGATGGAATACCACCCAACCTCTCTCCTTGCATTGTTTTCATAATATGCTACTCCTATTGTGATAATGTAAAACCCAAAAAAAGGCTTTGAGATTCCAGAGAAAGCTGCTGCAAATGAACCAAAAGCAATCTTTACAAGTTCCCTCTTTCTCAAGGCAAACCAGATTCTGAAGAATATAGCTCTTTTCCTATGCTCTTCCTGCTTCTCTTGTATTGGTTGCTCGGTGACAATTGTCTCTGCAAGCTCTATGCTTTCCTTACTTTTTTCATTATCTTTTTCAGATGAAATCTCCTGCTGGGTACTTTCAGATTCCAAAGATGGATTTGAAACTCTGCGATTCAGCCAACATTCTAAGCTGGTTAGATTCGGGGTTTCTATTCTGATTATATTTCAGTTGTATATAACAGATGGAAACATCAGGTGTGGAAAATACCTTGAGTCACTAACTTGGTTGAGATTCTGCATGCTAAACAAGTTCTTGTAGAAAGTGCAGGTTTCTAGCAGGTCACCATGTGTTCCGGTCTGTGTAACTTGTCCATTTTCAACAACTGCAATCATATCTGAATTGATAATGGTTGATAACCTGTGAGCAATCAAAATGACTGTTCTTCCCTGCATGGCCTTCTCAAGGGCATCTTGAACCAGCTTCTCTGATTCTGAATCAAGTGCACTTGTGGCTTCGTCAAGAGTTAGGACTGGAGGGTTTTTGAGAATAGCTCTTGCTATGGCTATTCTCTGCTTTTGGCCTCCTGATAATTGGACTCCCCTTTGTCCTACCTACAACATATTGTAACCCAAATGGTGAAAAGAGAAATACTTACTATCAAATTTTTGAACTTTTATTTATTTATTGAATTTTCAAGTTTTAGGCTCAAATTTTAAACTATCAAATGCTAAAAAACCAGAATCATACAAATTTGAAGAACAGGCTTAAATAAACAAGGTAGGAAAAGGAAATATTCGTTGACTTTCATATAATACATCCGAGAAACAAAAACAAAACCTTAACCGAAGCTTTCCCTTTAATTATATTATATTTGCAATAAAAATACTTATCAAGAAATAAAATATAATAAGAAGAAGAAGAAGAAATTGAGTGACAACACGTTACTGTTTGGGATCAACACAAAATAAAGCATCATGTTAAACAAAATAAATGACTAGGGCATAAAGACATGAAATTAATAGAAACATTGGTTTTATCTATTTTGTTTTATTCATTTATTTACCTTTTTTGTGAGTTGAGATATGTAAAAATATGGTTTAGAAGCTAACCTCTGTTGAGTACTGATCTGGAAGTTGTGATATAAAAGAGTAAGCATTTGCCATCTCTGCAGCTTTCTGAATCTGTTTGTCATCTGCATCCATATTTCCTACCATCAAGTTGTCCTTAATGGTGCCTGAAAATAGTGATGGTTCTTGGGAGACTGCTCCTATATTTCTCCTTATGAACTTCAAATCCAAATCCTTTATGTCATGGTTATCTATCAGAATTTTTCCTGCATGGTTTTATACTTCTAAATTATGCTATACAGGATACATAAGAACATGAATCTGTAATACTATAATTTGGAACTTTATGACCAAAACGAATAAGAAAGAGATACCTTTTGAGGGATCGTAAAATCTGGCAAGTAAGGAGATGATAGTACTCTTTCCACACCCACTGCTACCCACTAAAGCTACTGTATTTCCGGCTGGAATCGATAGCGAAAACCCTTGAAGGATTGCTTTTTCTGGCCGTGATGGGTAGGAAAAGTAGGCGTTTTGTATTTCAATGTTGCCTTCAACTCGCCCAAGTGTCTTTCCCTGAGCTTCATAGCTTATAACTGGCTTCCTCTGAATCACTTTGAAAACTTCATTTCCTGCAGCTTTTGCCTGATTGAAGATCTGCAAATCTGGGGCTGCATAGGTGAGTGCTCTGAAAATCAAAACAAAGAGAGATTTAATGCTTTTGAATTCAAGAAATTTGCTCTTCAACTTGTGAATTTTTGTGTGTGGAAATTAATTTTATTTCCATACATAGCTCCAAAAAGAATGCTCATGACTGCGGCTATGATATCTCCTCCTTTTGCCCTCTTCTGAGTGACTAAAACAGCTCCAACCCATATGATTATAGCCCAAGAACAGAAAGTCACAGTTTGAAGCAGTCCTGTTCCAACTCCTTTGATTAGAGCCTCTCCTCTGCTTAGTGAAAACTGTTTGTCCATGCACTGACAGAAAGACTTTATTGCAGAATTTTCTCCAACAAAAGCATAAACTGTTTTGATTTGAGAAATTGCCTGCCACGCAAGAAACAGAGTTTGGAGAGGTCATAATAGAAAATGATTGCTTGGTTAGGCAGAGAATATTGTTTCAAAAACTTGTTATACCTGTTCTACCATAGATGTAGCTTCAGACTGGTAGAGCATTTTGGCAGCTGAAATGGTGTTCATTTTCTTGGTGTAAGTTGCTCCAATCAGAAGAATCAATGGAACAACCAAGAAAGTAAGAAGAGCTACTTCCCAAGAGCATATGGCAGCAATCACAATCCCAGCAAAGAAAGTTGAAATGCTTGCCATAAAGTGACCCAACTGAGAGTGTTAATCAGCATTAATATGTTAATACAATTCAGTGATAAAAACTTATGTTGTAAATTAACCAAATATATATGAATATATATGTATATATGAACCTTCTCTCCTATAGCGTCTTGTATGACACTCATGTGGTTACCGACTCCAGTGATGATTTTCCCACTTGTTAAATCAGTATCGAACGCTCCAATCTCCTGTCTAAGAACTGATCTTAGATATGCTAATCTTAGACGTACAAGTTGTCTTTCACTTGCATACATCCAGCATCCAATCTCTGATATTCCAAACAAAGAAAACAAAAATGAAAAGGAATACTTTTAATAAAGTCCAAAGGCAAGCTAATAAGATTAAAAATGTACCAAGTATCCCAGCTGGGAATGTGGCAAAGGCCATGTACCATACATATGGAACAACCTGAACAAACATAAGCAAAACCCATGAGCAAATCCAACTTTAATTGATATTTCTCACAAAATTTTATATAAAAAGTTAAGTAGATATATATTGGAAGTAAATAAGTTCATATAAAAGTTAAAATTATATTGTTGAGTACTGTAACATGTTGCGTAATGCCAGTTCACACCAAATTCCATCAAAATGTTCTGATGAGTGATAGACTGTACATATATATATGTATGTACGTAAGTATATATATATATATACCTTGTAGAGGGCATCAACCATGGCATCAGTGTTTTTGATATTGTCACCGAACGCATCAAGTGCTTTGCCAAGCAAAAGATAACCAAGTGGGAGAGCCATGCCATGGACAACAGAACCTAATGTCCCAAGTGCCATTAGAGTCCAATCCAATGCGTCTGCATAGCTCAGAAGCTTATGGAATGGCAAAGTATCCACTATACTAATCTTCTTCGCATCACTGCTTACTTCTTTATCTCCTCCAACCTCCATGATGGACAGTGCACTGTAATATTCTTCACGTACTGTGACTTTGATAGGTTTTTAATTGCATAAAATTTTATGTAAACAATGCAACAAATGGAATATTTTGAGGATATGCTTGGGATTCTATAAAATAGTAGTTCGCAAATTGGTTTTTTACCTTTTGGCTTCTTTGTTGATGGATCTTTCAGGCATATATATATATATATATATCATATGGGCTTTGACTGCATAAAATACATGCACAAAAAAGAACGTATAATAAGATAAAAATGCATTTGATTTTGGTTTAAGTACTAAACAATCATATTTTCATGATAATTCACAAAAATCGTGCGTCGCGTTTGGTCGGCCTTTTATTTTTTTTTTTCCAAATCATCATTTTAAAAATGAATCAGCAACAAAAATTAAATAAAATTAAATTGAAACTCATTTTCAAATGACGATTCAATCTGAATTACATTTTTAAACCATGATCATGAGGAAAACAAATGGAATCTCTACACATGGACCAATAATGTGTGCACATGAAGTTTCTCTCTAGCCAAACAGGGGGATATCCCTAGTGATACGTAAATAGTTGAAAAAAGCATAGCATTGAAGCATCAAGGATCAGTTAGAACAAGGGTTAATTTATTTATTTATAAATTAAATAAACTTTAGTATTTTTTATAATTTAACTTGTTCAGATTGAAATTTTTAAAATTAATTTAACCACTTAAAATACTTTTAATTTTTAAAAAAATTACAATCCATCTAAGTGTGTTAAATTAATAAATTTTATCAAAATTGAATGAAAGGTTTATAACCTTTTAAAATCTATTTTATTACTTTTTGCAACAGGTATTATCTAAACTATTTATTATTAAAAAACTGCATTTTCACTTTTAATATCAAATTATCATTCACTATGTTATATTTAGAGAGACAATGCTCCTTAATCTTCATCATAATTTGTCAGGTTTATAAACTGGTCAAAGATTCAGAGTCAATGTCGATAATATAGATTTTAAAATGTTAAATGCAACGAACATAATTCTAATTTAGCATAATCTGTTAAATTTAATTTAAAAAGTTTACATTGTAACTTTTTAAAAAATTAAAAATAAAAATTAATTTTATTTATGAAAAATTATGAAAAATGTATTTAACTTTTTATTTATTATTATTATTAAAAATATGTATAGAAAATGTTTGTGATCGAGGGCGCCAATGAAGTAGAAAATTCTGGCAAAAATAATTATGCGATGGGCCGGATTTAATCTGAGTGGTTCGCATATTTATCATTTATAAGATTCTAAAATTTAGATTTGGGGTGACAATTTCAGTACAATTATGGGATACTCTTTTTATGAACTCATCGCTGATCAGTTATTGTTCGTTCTTTAGTGCTTTGGTTTATAAGGAAGAAGATGAGACGAGCGACATATCGTTTGGAATTTTCTGTATTATTATTTTAATCAAAATTTTATATAGTAATTGATAGACACTGCCCGATTCTCCCTCCTTCAGAGATTGGTTTTCCATTTTCAATGACAATGGGTTTATATGATATAAAATTTAAGATATCAAAGATATGGAAATTATATTCTTAGCAGGAAATTTGTAAGCATGGGGAGTGTTAGTAGAATAAGTGTTCCGGATGGGGTAAAAGATTTTATGCTTTATGCACTGTAGCAGAATGATTAGACGGAAGCCTATTAGTCATTTGATTTGAAACATTATTTTTGCAAGGGCACTCTTGTCTTTATGCCCGTCCTGTATGTTGCCTATGAGATTTTTTTTTTTTCTTTTTTTTTTTTTGGAATTTTTACATATAATTATTAAAATGGCAAACATATTATTATTTATAAAAAACAAAATATTATTCATAAAAAAAATAATATACTAATATTATTTCATTAAAAAAATTTATTACTTTATTTACAGAAAATATTATTTCGTTTAAAAACTATGTTACTTCATTTATAAATATTATTATTCTATTTATATATAACTTTATTTCATTTATAAATATTAATTGTTTTAATACAACCAAATTCCCGTTTATTTCGAAGGGAACACTGTTCATTAGGTGTATGGTTTTTAAAGAAAATGAAATAAAGTCTTTTTTTTTTTTTTTTCTTAACTCAGAGAGAGAGTTAAGATATATAAGTCCACAAATTTCACTCCAAATACAAATCAAAATCCGACTTTGTTTTATGCTCCTCCGATGTTCTAACTTTTAACAAAATTACACTGCTTAGAACATCACCACCTCTTTAGATTTAGCAAATAGAAGGGAGAGAGGAAAAAATTAAAAAATAAAACCCACACAGAGAGAGTAAAGGTTTATATCTAAAACTTCCTCTCCCAATACAATAATGTAGATATCGAAAGGCTCTAAAAATGTAGTTTACAGCAGTATAAAATTAAAGAAACAAAAGCATATATACCAAAAAGGGTAAATGCTGCTACAATATACAATAACCAAATTGCTCAATACGCAATTTAACTTTGTAATTAAAACCGCTAGCACATGATAGTGCTATTTTTCTCCAAAACTCTGGCACAACGTCAAAGGACCAATATAATTTCCAACTAATTTTATTATACAACGAACACAAGACACCTCTATTGGAACGGCAACTGGATTAGATTACACTGGTAAACTACTCCCATTCCATTTACAAGAATAGCAACTGCTTATGTGATGAGAATAAGAACTCGAAAATCACCTTACTCGCATTTATTTCATCGACTCTACAGTGGTTCAATGGTCCCACTTTTGAGTCTCTCCATCCGGGCTTGCAGGCCAGACAATGCCTTCTCATCCATAGGGAGGACCCCACTTTGAATGGGATTTTCAACATCTGCATGTTCTGTTGGGTGATGAATCTGGACAGAGAGGCCTTGGTTTATATTGTCATTCATGTACATTAATGACCTACTTTCTGCATCCAGGTTCCCAGCAGCCGCTGCTAATTGCATGTTCTTCATCCTCTCTCTAATTGCATCTAAAGTCCCACTTGTTACTGCAGCTAACGTTAACAATATCATTATTAGGATTTTCTTCAAAGACAAAAATAAGAAAGGTTATTAGACAAAAAGCAAAAGAAACTTGCCTCCACTAATATATCTCTCATTTCTTTGGTCAACCATTGAGTTCTCTGTGGTCAGGCCTCTAGAATTTATAATATCACTTGCTCTACTGTCTTCAGTATATGATGGTGGTAGAATAAAGTTAGTGGGTTCAGATTTCATATTCAATGATTTTGCATCAGTTAAAGAATTTGTATGTAGAGGGGACAGGGGTGCCAATTCTGGGGAAGAAATACTTAAGGAAGATGGAGGAGGAGTTGACAATGGCAAACTTGATGGCGTCCTTCCAGCAGCAGCATTCTTCTCCATCTGGAATGAAAACCCAATCAACTTATTATACATCATCAACTAGATGATTTGACATGATATTTTATTCGTGATCATGATGATATTATACCTGAGCTAAACCATCTCTGATATATGTGCGAAAAGCCTCACTAGCATTTTGGAGCTGAGAAAATATATCAACCTGAAGTAGATATTACAAACAAAATTTTCAAAAATAAACCGATATACAACCTATTCAAAGGGATAGGTGAAACTAACTTTTAAGAGCCCTCTAGAGATGTAAACTATAGCAAGCTAAAACTTGCTAAACCAAAACTTACTTTCGGGTATAGTTGAGTTATACGATACAGTTCATATAGACCAATCGTGCACGTCTGCTTGTCACCAATTTTCTTGAATATGGAAGCAAGTTCTTGCTGCAAGCCAAATAAAGTCAAGAAAGTAACTTTTAGCTAAAGGTGAAAGAATGAAGATGCCGTTCGAATTCACAAACAAAATATTATGATTTTTAGGGCCAAGGGTAACCACAAACAAATCAACTGAAAAACAATAAATGTAACTAGGTCATGTTTACCTTCAGTTGTGCATCAGCAGAATGTGTGGCCGATGATGTATTGTTGGCTGCTGAGTCACCCCAATGAGTTTGGCCCCCTGGCCCAGTAGATGTTAACATTCTTGCGGCAGCTAAAGTCTGTCAAGATGTCATTGCAGTAAAGATATTACATCCAAAATCAATAGCACTAGTAAGTAAATAGCTGAATTTAATATCTACCTCAAGATTTAGATCAATGTAGGCAAGAATAATTGGCTGAGGTTTCATGTCTATAGGAACCATAGAAAGGTGTCCTTTAATTGCAGCTCCACGTAGTTTCACGAGTTCATGAAGAACAGTTTTTACCATGCGCAATGGTTTGTCATCAGCACCAGCTCTTTTGGGTTCAATCAATACATGTAAAGAAGCAAGAAGAAAAATATTACTTGGAAATTACAAGCTATGATGCTCGGAATCGTCGAAATTCAGGTACAGAATACAGTCGGATAAGCCAATTTGCAATAGGATATGGCAACTTTAACATAGAAAAACTCAATGGTTTATCTTTGGTAAACGTAGCATCGAATGAATTTGGACTTGTTTCTCGTGAGCAAAGTATTTTAGAGGATAATTATTTAATTTTGGAAAGTGGAAGTCTTCAAAAAAGATAACTTTCTTAAGTCAAAAAGGCTTCTAGCTCAAATGAAACACATGCTTTACTTAAAACTAAATAATAAACAGAAATTTACTTACAATGAATTAAAGAAAATAAAAAATAAAAAATATATATATTATATATTAGCAGAAAATAGTATTATGCTTCCCAAAATAAAATTTCTCAAAAATGCCGTATCCTTGTATCCATATCTAAATTTTGGATCATTTTTAGCCATATCCCATATCTTGAATTTTAAATAACCGCATTGATACCCACACTCAAGTCCAAGCAACATAGATTATAAATTCAAGCCTGTTTGGCACTGTTGATAAGAAAATAGTTACCGTCTTCTAATTTCTTCCATCCCCAAGTCTTGCAGGTATAAATGTATGCTTTGAAGGATGCGATCAAGATCAACCTCATATATTGTAATTTGAAGAACCTATGTGACAGGAAATAAGTCATAAACATCCAAGACCATGCAGCAGGAGCTTCACAACATGCAATGCTTCATAGGAAAATCAAGTTTGTAGCTATTCTATGTCCATCCAGGGGCTTCCAACTTTATCATTAACTCTTCAGCATGCGCACGCACATGGGACACTTATTTAACTAAAAGTTACCCTGAAAAAAGATTTGACAAAATTTACCTTTGTAAGCTTGATTAAACATTTGACAACCAGATCAGAGAATTTCTGATTTCTGACAGCGAAGGTCTCATTTGTTGCAGGTGAAGGCCATCTTGAGGGATCTAATGGTCGTAAGAGATTAATGAGTACAACAAAGGATGACGTTCGATCTGCATTATCCTGTATGTTAAAAACAAAAGGTTAATAAGAGAAGAATAGAGTTTTAATAAACACGGGAAGCAATGCCACAGGAAGTAAATCTTACCAGAATCTTTAGCATTAAGACATTCAAAGCTTTCAGAAGCTGGCCGCCATCATCCATATGGGGCACCCTTTCATCTAAAAGCCATAGCAGGAGCTCAGTAATTAGACTGTCAAGAGTACTCTCCTTGACAGCATAAGCAAGTCTCTTGTTTTGAAAGGTCTGCAGCAAAGCATTGAGTAGCTTACAGCATAAAATTTATGTCAACTTAGAATAAAGCAAACTCTCAAAAAAATTCAATGGAAAATTTACCTGCATGAGAGTGTTTAAGACATATTTACACGACCTAGATGATGCTCCAGTCAAACTGAAATCAAAAGTCTTGGCTACCTATTGAGGCCAAAAAAGAAAAGGAAAAAGCAGGGAAAACTTGTAAATTATCATTAATGCAAGTGTTTAAAAGAACATATTTGATGTCTATATTTGTGAAAAATGTGGAAAAGGCTGAAGGAAGGAGGAACGGCAGAAAGGTAGCATTTATGATTATGATGAAATCAAGGTTGGTAATTGCCTTATTTGCCAAGCACGAAACTAGTCTATCTGCATCCTTCACAAGTTCATCCATTGCACTGCCTTCCGGATCACTGGTGGCCTGTGCCAACTCATGACACACAACTTTCATTCCCTCTACAGACTACAAAAACAAACAAACAAAAGAAAAAAAGAAAAACACTTTCAATTTTGAGATTGTTCTTCCTCAGTTTCTGTAAAAAAGAAAAAAACAAAAACAGGAACCAACCTAGTCACCATAGACAAAGTAAGCTTGTTTATGGGGAAGGCATAAAGACAAAGCAACAATAGAGAGGCAACTTAAAATCATATTAAACCAATAATGGAAACTTCAGTCACTGATTAACCAGTAAAGCTTCTACAATAAAAATAAAAAATTGGACAAACTTCCCCAGCAATTAAAATACCAAGGATGAAGTTGAACCTGATTAACCTTTTCTAACCTGGAAAGTCAAAACATATATATCATATTTAAATCCTAAAGTATCTATATGGTTTTCTGTTCAATATAATGGACAAATGAGAAATACAAGAACATTTGCATAGTATGGAAAATTAAAAATCCATGTGAACCATACAAGGACAAGTCTCTATAGAGATATCAAATAATCCAACGGAATTCTCCATCCAACGAAATAAAGACAAACCACTTATACACAATTACTTGAAGTTTCACGAGTGACATACTCCTAACCATGGTTGTAGAAGAAAATAATAAAATAAAATAAAAACCAAAACCAAAACAATAATATAAGGTTGGACACCTGCTCAGGAGAACCGAAGGAAATAATATCAAGAGCTTCATTCCAATCTGTGGGGCCACTGCCACCACCAAGGACATGAGGCATCAGTTGTCTATCCATAAGGAGCTCAGGATGTCCATAATTCTTCCTGGAATTAAATGCAGATCAACATCAAATAACAAAAAAAATTGGGGCAACACTAATTACACTGATGGAAAATCACAATATAATATAGGTACATAAGAGATCAGAAGTCTATAAGACCTTGCAAGTATTGGGCCAGAGACAGATCGAGTGACCTCCCCACTCTGCTCTGCAATTTCAGACCTAAAAGGAAAAAATAAAAGATGTTCAATGTTTTATACTAAGATAATTCTGAATCAGTTGTATTCACTCTTTCTAACTGTACAATTAATGAAGAGTAAATGATCCCGTATATAAACCATAAAGCACCAAATGTGATCAACTTTATATTAACAGAATAAAATGCCAATGAATTCAGCTTTATAACACCAACATTCAAAATCAAAGGATTACAAATGCAGAAATAGAAAAAACCAGGTAAAATCATTTTAACCTCAATTAGTATAATGACAAATGGGGCCAGAATCTAAAGCAAGTAGTAAATGTTTCATTTCCTTATCTTATTTAAAACCAAAAAGTAAAAATAAAACATATTATTAAATTTTAACTTCTATCTAAGGACCAGTTACAAAAACACAGAACCATCAGATACAAAATAAACAATTCATTAACCTAATAGATGATTAAAAATTTGACAGCCATAACAAATATTAAGACCAGAGTCAAGAAAAGCAAAATATAAAAATTAAGCAAAGAACATATTAAAAGCACGTACGCAATTTCCCTGACAGAGCGCCTCAATGCTGCTCTAGCTTCACCGGGCTTCCCTTCTTTCCTTTTCTCCATCTCTCGCACCTGACAGATCCATTATGATAAATGAGCTGGAACAGAGAAAGATTATAGCACCAAACAGAAAAAACTTCAACTTAAAGTTCTGAAAAGAAGTGTATGGTTACCTTCCACTTAAACCTATCATCTAACATGCTTTTTTGTGCATCAGTTAGTTTTCCAACATATCTCCAAATGTCCTCACCTGCAAAAAGTCAAACAAACCAAAAGTTAAGAAGAAAGAACATGCAAAAACCCTGAAGCAACACTTTAATAAAATCAAAACATAAAAATATAACTAACGAATTGGTAATGCTCCTATGACATCATATCATACCGAGAATCTTATAACCGGTGGCTAGTGCATTTAAAGCAGCTTTTCTAGTTTCACCATCTCTCTCTGCTGTCAAGCTTGCAACAATTTGCAAGGATTTTAATTGTCCACTAATCTGTTAGGAAATTATATGTAAGTACACAACAATTTTCTATATAAACCAAAATTGCAAAAAAAAAGTCTCTTTTACTACCTCAGCTCCATGATGATCAATTAAGTATCCAACAAGATCAGCACACTCTATCCGAGTACGGTTGTTTTTAGAACGCAAACCCTCCAAAATATAAGGAAAACTCTTTGCAGCGGAATGTGTCTGAACAATTTGTTTGGCCAGCTCCCGCATCTTTTCTCGTACTTTCTCAATGTTATGCCCCAGCTGCAAGAATCAAAAACTTTAGCAATTTTGTCACAAGTGAAAATTTAGTGGGAACCCAAAAAAAAAAAAAAAAAAGCGATAATGTTACGCCACTTATAAAATGATAAAACAAGGATATGCATGCCACCAAATTATAAGAGAGAACCTTCTCTATGAAGCATGGAAAAAATATGGCTGCTTCTGATTCAGACAAAGAGTGTGCCTCATCCCTCAAGGTGTCAAAAAGTTCAGGCAGAAATTCCAGCACCTATTGTTCATCATAACAATGCAGTTATATGTCAATAAAATTCATATAAAGACACTTTAGAATGGAACAAGAAAAGCAGGAAACACCTAAAAAAGAATAATAATAATAATAATAGTAAAAAAAATTATAATAAACTACAAACCTTCAACAAGCATGTTGTGTTTGATTTACAGAATTGTAAAACAAACCACTTCAGTAGTATATCCAGAACTTCAACAATTTCCTTTCCAATTGAAGGCAGCGCCTGGAATAAATAGAAAAGATTCATGTAAAGAAGTGCAATGGCATTTACAAAACCAAACCACAAAGAATGCATGGAAAAAGACCTTCTGCAGCATCTCAAGCCCATCAACTTGCTTTTTAAAATCTGTGCTTAAAAGTCGTCTATGCAAATCCTCTCTGAAGTATCTCATCATATCATTCTGCATAGCATGCACACTCATTAGATTTCACGTAAAAGGAATACCATCTATATGCTTCAATAAAGTTAAAATTTATTTAAGTTTTATTTAATAGAGGACTTCTCATCATAATATTCTGCATAATATGCACATTCATATCATTCTATTTTATCCTACAGTGGATTTCTCATCCTCTTGATACTTTGTATTTTCAACTATTTTGATAAAGTCCAGTTCTCTCTAATAAAAATTAGATAAGACTTGGGGCAATGTATAAACTAAGAAATAGTTATGTGTGCTATCCATATAAAATACCTCAAGATCTTGAATTTGTTCTATCCGTGGCTCTTCAAACTTAAATCTCCGTACTACCATTCTTTCTCTGTCCTCCTGCAAATAAAACAGTTCAACTGAAAACTCAGCCACATTTCAAAATAGTAAACAAGCTTCAAAATTGCTATGCAAACCCAACTATACTATACCTTATTTGAGTCTTTAACATTAATCAAAGCCTGTGAGTGGATAGCTATATCTTGAACAGACATTATCGATTCTGGCCTTGATGCCCTTGTTCCAGTGATTCTCTTCTCAAATTTAAACCAAATAATCAATATCCAAGACAAATCATGAAAACAATGTGAAGGAAAAGATCAAAACATACCAAAGATACAGCTTTGTTTCCATGCTTCAAGGCACCATTGGAAACAGAAGACTTTCCCCCCTTTGGAAGGCTTCTAGATGTAGGGCCCACTGAAATTGATTTGGTGGTTTCCAAAGATTCTAGAAGACAACAATACAAATTAGCATAAAGAATCGAGAAGAGTACAAGGAAGCCAAGTCATCAACAATAGTACCTTGAAAAGCCCCATAAGGCTTCAATCGTTCAAGAACAAGAGCTAAAGCTGGCCCATGAATATCTTTTACCAACTTCTCAACCTGCATAAAAAACGCAGAAATATGTTCAGGCACCAAGCAAGACATCAAATAAAACAGAAAAGGAACAATAATCTGCAACACTTACAGTTTCTTGCACACTAACTCTCAATATTTCTGTAATGCACGTCTCTGCTGCTTTACGAACATCTGAGGATTTATCCTATAAAGATTCCAAAAGATTCATGTAAATTTAAAAGATCAACAGTTTCTGCATCATTTTTTAATCACAACTACATACATATGCTTGTCTACATCTTCATATGTACAGTATAGATGAAAAATAATTAGAAAGTCATTGATACTAATTACTATAATTTAGAAATTACCGTCATAGCTGAGGAAGCTGGTTTCAACAAATGTACAGCATCACAAAAATCATTTAATCCAGAAAGTTGCCTCGACAACCACTCAAAAAGATCCTTACGCCCTTCTGCACCAAGCTTGGTGTCTGTCAAAGCTGCTGCAATATAAGGAACCTACAAGAACTATACTGTTATGACATCTGGCTCAAAAACGTTATTTCCAAACAAAGCAAGAGAAGTACCATTTTATCAAGATGTACAGCAGAGAGCCAAGTATCTAAAGTAGCCAAAGTGCATTCTCTCATATGCTTCTTATTGTCACCGAGACATTTCAAAACATCTGATAAAATTCCCTGAAACGACCATTTCATGTTAATTTAAATTTTTCTAAATAAAAAATAAACAAGTTCTTATTTGGTAATTTCCCAAGATTAGGAATAGTTAGCAACCTTGCTGGACTTCTCAACAGCTGCTCCCATCGCAGATGCAACATTACCAATAGTTGTCAAAGTTGCCATAATTAAATTTTTGTTGCTGTCATATAGACGCCCTTTTAAGGCTCCAAATAACTCAACTGAAATTAAACAGTAAAGTGGAAATCATATAAACTGAAGCTATAACATTGAGAGTTAACACATGGGTGACAATCATTTGTAATCGCTGACAACACCCAATTCCAAATTTTTCTTTTCAAAGTCGAATGAGAATTGCAAAATAGACATTACCGGTTCCATTTGGTTGGATACGCTTACTAGCCTCTTCCAAGATTTTATTCACGGCTTCAATTGACTCCAATCGAACCTGCAAAGTGGAAAAATAACCACATTCAATATCCTTCTGATTGACAAAAATATGCTTGCATCAATTACCAGCAAAATAAAGCCAAAAATAACAAATAAATTAGCCAGCTTAATATACGATAATGACCAGACCTTCCAATCTGGACTTTCCAAGCCTTTAAGCAGAGCAGGTGTGATCTTTCCACTAATATCTTCACGTGGAAGGCCATCCAGCCCACCAGCATATACTGACGACGTAGTTTCTGTCATCCTAACAGTTTTCTTTGGAGCTGCTGAAGCCCCCTGAAAATCGACATAGGACCTCATATAGGTAATCATTTAGCAGGGGAATAAAATGACAAAGTGTCATAGACAAGGATCTTTATATACCTCAAACGGATTTTTTTCATACTCAGTATCCAGTGCACTAAGCAATGCAGGTTTGACATCAGCAAGAAACCCTTTAATGTCTGCAAATTAGAAAAATCTTAGTATGTTTAAGCTAAATAAAGGCATGCGGACCATTCAGACAAAAATGAAAAATCACCTGGACCAACAAACTTATGTAAAGCACCCAAAAGTTTAATAGTTGCATTTCGAGTCGCAGCTGCACTGGATTGCAGTCCAGTATCTTTACAAAAATCAATTAAATCCTGAAGAACAAGAAATTATACTTCCCACATATTCTAAAAAGTAGCAAACTAATAACTAAACTATTTCATAAGAAAACAAATCGAGAGGCTTAAGAACTTTAAACACCTTAAGTTTCAAGTGAGAGATGCCAAAGTCTTCAACTGCTGAAACCATCCACAATAGACCCTCACTAAGAACCTTAGGATTCTTGTGCTCTTTCATGATTTTGTAAAGCTACAAGAAACAAAATTTGGACACTTATTTGAGATCAGAATAAATCAAATGCAAACAAAGAAGTAAATTTTTGGTCCCTGCTGCAGAAGACAAAAAAAATTCATACCACCAGGCCAAAACACAAACAAAAAACTAATTAAATGATCTACATAAAACTTACTCTATCAAAAATAAAACCTGGGCCTACGGCTTCAGACAAAGTAGTGAGGCACTTCATGGCAAGAACACGGGTCTTAATATCTGCAACCCGCTCACTTATACCTGTCAATTACACATTCAAAAAACAAAACAAAAAAACATCAGAAAGTTAAAAATCATTTAGTGCAACAAATAAAATATCAAAAGATTTGTGTAACTGCCAAAAAACTTATTTTAGAGAAACAACCCCATGCTTGCTCGCTCATTTGATCAAAGAGCAGCACTTACCAGGAAGGCAAAGCACAACACACTTCTTAGGGAATTTTGTTGCAGTAGAGGCAATGTACGTAATAACTTCAATAACCTGTTGCTGAACCTGCACTACTCAAGCTTCGATAGCTTAATATGTTTTAACCATTAAAATATTCATCAAAGGAAATAAAGGCAGATTAATTAAACAAAGGAACCTCATATACCTGAACATTTTTCTCACTCCAACCAGGGACAGCACATAGTAATCGAATCAATAACTCAACTGACTGGTCAAGGTTCTGTAGACTTTCCACTTGTTGTTTAAATGAAGATATAGCTGCAACAAAAAATTTAGTAATCAAAAATTCAATTACAATGTTCAGTATACAACATGAGGAAGGCAACCGTATCGCAACCAACCCAAAAGCATCCACCAACAAATTATGACCACAAAAGGCATCATGCTTCATCATAAAAAGGTCCATCTACTAATAAGTGTTGACTATCGATTGTGGTAGAATGATATTGATAGGTGGTTCCCCTACCTATCAGTGGCTTCAAGGAATGAAGGTAACTTCTATAATCACAAAATGTAAAATTTTATAATCACAGATGTTGACTTCGATAATCATGAAAGGTATAATATCATAATCAAAGAAGTCAAATCCTATAAAATCACTACTTTTTGATTTCTTCAACTTCCCCATATAACTACATAACAACATGCACATAACATAAATAACAGAATTGCATTTGTATATTTTGTGACTAATGCATCAATGATTTCTTCATCAAATACCTTCAAGCCGTTCTTTCCATGCAGTGCTCTTCAAATGGGAAATGGTATCTGCTTGTATAAGAGAACCTAATCTGCTTTCAATCTCTTCAAGACTCATTTCTGCTGGCTGCACACGTTAACCAGAGAATTTATAACATATTTTGGAACAGTCCAGACTAATGACCATGGAAAGAGAAATCCCACGAACAAATAACTGGTTTACCTCAACATCTTCAGATTGTTCAACAGATTTAGAAGATTTTTGTTGTCCAGGTGCCTCTCCTTTCTTGTTTGTACCTGTTTTGACAGAACCTGCTTTCTTATTGGCAGGCTATAAAACAAGATCATTGTATTAATTAGGAAACATCTTGATTATAGTAACTCCACAGGAAATGTAGAATAGAATGTTGACAACAATAAATGGAACAAAAACTTACAGCGGCTTGAACTGGTCTTTTTCCACTAAGCATGCTTGCAGCTGACCTTCTAACAAACGAAGCTTCTGAAGTCTGTATACAGTTAAACAAAGTACAACACCACCTTTAGCAGTTAGCACCAGAACATGTAGCAGCTAAAAATGGTTGTCTAATACTTAGCAAACCTAATATTTCTTATCGCCCTCTCTAAGACGTGGAGCATCCTATGCCCAGAAGTTTTTCCCATGCTTGCAATGACACTCACGTTCATATTTATGAATCCAAAGAATAGGATTTCATTTACTATACTAGGTGGATGAAAATGATTTAGAATAATGAACCAGGAATTCTATGAGAATACGGCAAAAGAAAACACAGTGAGAGATCTAAGAATAGAGAGGTAAACTCTCATATAACTCAAATAGAGCTTGAAAGTTGAAACTCATTGATATCAAATACAGCAGAAAATCAACTAGAGCAAATATGCAGTTTAACAATTGATCATACAATACGATAGGGATTCCCCTCCACCAACCTCTATTTCCATGACAGTCAATTATTGAATAAATTAAAAGCATGCTAGTGAGCAAGAAGCCATTATGACGAGACAAACAGATAAAAATGCATCCAGCTCGCTGCAAGCATAAAAATAATAACAAACAACCTGAAACTCAAATTAAAGCCAAAAATACTAACCTCCGAAGAGGGCACAGCCACACCAGAAGTTTGGACTGTACCTGACAAATTATCAAATATATAGAGAGTTGGAAAATAAGAAATCAATGACAACTGATAGAAATAAAATGATGTTCTACTCACAAGAGGTTCAAAAAAAAATCCACAAACCTGAGCTTGTAATTGTACTAGTAGATGTACCAGCTTCAGAACCCACAATCATTTCAGAAAGCTTTTTTCTTCTCACATCATCAAGTTTCTCTAATGACCTCTCTAAAGGTCTCATACCGACCAACTACAAGAAATGAAAAACATGAAAATCAAAGATTATGATGTCAGTAGTTAAAACTTGATCATCAACTATTCAGCAGTTAGTTTAATAGAAAATACTACCTTAGCTATTGCTGCCAGAGCTGAAAAGGCTGCATCTCTCACTTCTGGGGTCCCATCATTGAGGCACTAGAAGGTCCAACTTTATTAATTATAAAAATTGCATAGACAAATGACAAAAACTGAAACAGAATCTATTTTTTTCTTCTTCTTCTTTTTTATGAGTAGTAAATCTAGATGCTAATGCATAACTACACATTTTGGTTATGACTTATGAGGCAGAGGAAGAGTAAGCAATCAATCAATGGGACACTTCACACTCAGAAAGAGGCTTCAATCCCATGATCACAATAGAACTTTATTACAAACCCTATAAACTATGCTTCCAACTTATAAAAAGAATAACAGAAAACAGAAGGTTTTGTTTCTAAGAACAAGGGAGCAAGCAGTGCTGAGTACATGCACTACTTTAGGAATATCCAAATTACTTAAGCTTATAACAAAAACCATTCAAATAAAACTGCAGATATGGATCATGCACTGACCTCCATAAAGATAGGAACATAATCCTTGTGCACTTTCAAAACAATGGCCTTGTTACTTGTTTCAATACAAAATGTTATCCAGTTCAAAGTCAAAGAACGCACAAGAGGAACTTTATTTTTCACTGCCGTTCTAACATCTGCAACAAGCAGAAACCATTATGTTATTAAGGAAAAGAAAAAATATATATATATATAATAATTATCGATGAGAAAAAAAAAAGACATTATGTCAATACGAGTTATCTGGAATTTAAGTTATTGTTTTAAAAAAAAAAAAAAATTAGACTTGCCTTCAACAATGTCAACAAGACTTAAACAACCAGCCTTATGCATTGCTTGAAGTGTTTGAGTTAGTGCCTCAGCCAAAGCAGGTTTTTTCTCTTTCAATTTTTCCTACAAAAGGGAAACAAAATGTTAGGCAAGCAGAAATAAAAACAGGATTTTTCATGCAACTTAGACATACAAGATCATAAACTTATAAGAAAATGAAGAACACAACGTCGAAGCAAAGCATGTGAAAAGATAATAACACATACAGTCCCCTCAAATTCAAAACTTGGATTTATTAAATCAAGGTAATAATATTAAATAAATACTATATTCAAAAAGGTCAAAATTAATATTATGGAGTGCCTCTAAAAGATATGACTAATCTAAAAGTAAGAGTTAAGATTTCCATGTTTACTAAAAGTCAAAATCATGCTAAACCCAAACCTTACTTGAACTTTAAAAGAGTTAGTGACCACTAGAAAAATGAATAATGATTTGGAACAGCAAGTGCAACTAACATGCCCAATCAAAACTGCCAGCATGCTTATTAGTAAAACATATTTTACAACTCCAATCACCTTCATTGCAAATTTGGAAATAGAGCTTCATACATTTTTAATCTGAATAAAATTTTGAAATTTTTTTTTAATAAAGAAAAGTGGGCTTACAAGTAAAACTGGCAATATGAAGCGTGAGCCCCCAGAGAAATGAGTTCTTAGACCCCGGGCAAGATTGCCAATAGCTTGGATAGCTTCAACTGCCACAGCAATGTTCACATCTGTTATAAGCTGCAGGAGAAAACAGCAAAATAAAAATTCATTCATATATTCAAATATTAACAGCATGAGAAACCATAAAATAACAAGCAATATATCCACATAAAACATTGAGAAAAACAAAGCCATGTGTTTAGTGCACCAAATTGAACACAAAATTGGACCCCAGCCAAAATGCAGCAGACTTTCCTATTGTCCAATAAAAACAAAAATGCCTAAGAACTCAAGATAAAACAATGAGATACCTTCTTTAATGTCCGACATATTTCCGTGAAGTCACCAGGTGCTATCTTCTTTGTTGAAGCAAGCTTAGTTAGCTCTGAAACAGCATCTTTACGTTCCGACCACTTTGTGGCTTTCTAAAATACAGACAATGTTAGAACTATAATTTAGCAACAGAACGACAAACTTATATAATTTGAAAGCACTATGTAAAATCATTTTTTCCCCACGAAAACAATGTCAACCTTACTTCTACAGCCAAACAAAAAAAGGAAACAAAAAAAAGGTCCTTGAACAACTTAGAAAGGGATAAATACTGACCACTCCATCCCAGAATCCAGTCTTTTCCAAAGGAGACAATATATCAACAGGATCAATAAGCTCATACTCATCTATTTCCTGAGGAGCTGACCATCAAGATACGATTAGATAAAGCATGGATAAATTAGTAAAAGGAATTACAATATTAAAATATCTGAACGAATAATATACCCTCAATCAAGTGTAAAAAGAGAATAATAAGTTGACGTAATCTAAAACATTGTTTGTGAACGAATACCAGTCCCAAATGTCAATCACATACCATGATCTGTAGATTCTTCGGATGGGACAGGACCAACAACTTCACACACAACTTCCTTTTCTGGTTCCTTGTCTTGTTCAGACCTAAAAGGATATTTAATAATTAATATATATATATACAAGACAATAATACCACATAACCATAAAAAACCAGCCACCTAGACTCTTGCTCATTTTAATTAAAAAGCTAACTGAAAATAGTATTTTCACCTTATTTTGCGAGATGGCCTGGCTGTCCCTGTTACATTGACGAGCTCAGCCTCCAACTCTTTTTTCTTCAGAAACAAAAGAAATAAAGGGGAAAAATTACACTATTATTTCCAATAGAAACTAGACATGCTTACCATGTATAAATATAAAACTATTTAATCATACCATTGTATCACGCATTTTCTCAAACAGTATTGATTTTACAGGGTCTTTCCCTATCCAACGGCAAAGCTCAAGAGTAAGTCCTTTAGAACATGCACGGACATTTTGATCTTGGTGGTCAAATAGTTCAGGAAGCATCTTCAAAATCCTCTTTGGAGGAAGAACTTTTGACCCAAATTCACTATGAACACATAATGATACCAAAAGTCAATAGATCACAAACTAAAACAGTAGAGGCAACTTTGCACGGCAGAATCTCAAGTGCACACCTTAAAGCTTGAAACATAACATCAATTGCAGGCACGACAGCTTTGGCAACTTTGTTTTTTATAGCTTTCTCCATTGCATCCTACAGAAAACGCAACATTTGTAATCGTTACAAATAACTTCTAGACCAACAGCAGTGAAGTAGAACTTATAATGCCAGTGGACCTCAAAATCATAAAAGAAATGCAATATACAGCAAGCAGTAGTCAAAGAGGATAACAATAACTAGACATACAGAAGAAAAATTGTATCATACAAGACTCATCTAATTTGGTTCATCAAAACCTTTTAGAATTAAAAAGAATCAATTTAATTATCAAAAATAAATGTAAGTAATATATATGAATTAATTAAAATACTTAACAACTTACATGTAAATAACATTCACTTTTATTGATAAATTTACATAATAGTAAACTGTTATAAAAGTTTATTAGTAGATACCATTTTTTTTAATCGTCAAATCTAAGTTCAAATTCTTTTACAATTCAAAGCTCTTTAAAGTTTAATCTTAAATCAAGCTTCTAAGTTCAAACTTGGACACAAGTTTAAACATAAGCTCTTCAAATTAGGAGTCAAGCTTAAGCCTAGCCTGACTAATATAAGTAGAACCAACTTGAACAAAAAGCTTTAAACAGAGTCCAACCCCTCAAAAGTCACTTGAGACAGCTCATTGCATTCCTATATGTAACCTGACCTATCCCAAAGTTCTTCCGCACTTCATCTTACTACATTCCAAAAGACAACTTCTGCTACAAGAAGCCCAAAATTGAGCAAAACCTCATCAATCTGACTCCATACAGATTACAGTGACTAACCTACTCGGATGGGAACAAGAAGCATATTAAGTTATCCATACGAAGTTAATTGGAGTTGCGCACACAATTAATGAATATTGCACTAGCAACGCAAATATGAAAATGCCATGAATCAAAAACGAAGAACGGAAATTGAAAGAGCAGATAATGTCAATACGAGCAATAAATACAAATAAAGAACAAAAAATAAAAGCAAGATAAACAGAAACATCTAAATGAATGACGTACCAAGAAAGCATCAACAGCCTCCAATTCAACCCATAGCATAAAAATAGCTTGAGCCTTCTCCACTGTCTTGGGCCTACCCGTGAGGCATTTCGCCACTACCGCATCACATACTTCCTTAGCATACCTATTACACGGTAATAAATAACTCAACTGCACACTCAAACATGTAGAAAAATCAAAAAATAATAAAAATGAAACCGAAAATAAAACTCAAACCTTCCAGCATCAGCATCAGCGGCTCGTAAGTAGGCAATCAATGCATCAAGCGCCTTCTCTTGCACCGGCGCATTGGAATCGGAAACCGTCTTCCTAAAAAACGGACCTAACAAACAACCACAATAATCAATCCAAAATGCATAGCAACAAATCGACTTTCACAGACAAAACGAAAGACCTAAGTAGAGGACAGAGAGTGGAAAAACCCTCCGGCTTACCAAATTCACGAAGCCGAGCGTCTTTGGGATCCGTGATAGAGTCGCAGACGGCAGCCAAGTCAATGTTAGCCTCGTTCCTCACCTTCCAGTTCTTGTGAGATAATCGATCCTCCCATGGCAGTTTCTTCGCCTCCTTCAACAATTTCTCTTCCTCCGACATTTTCACGCTTTTCTTCCTTTGAAATTCCTATATATATCTATACAGAATAAAAATCCAATACCCTACCGATCTGATCTCCGAAAATGGCAATGCCGAGAAAAATAAAGCGATTCTCAGCCGGATCGATAAAGGATCGAGAAGTTAGATCCGAATAAGAAATTTCAAAAATTTAAACCTAATTTTTTTTCAAAAAAATTGTTTTGTCTCTGCTTTGGTTTTTTGGTTTTTTTAGTTTTTATTACAAAACCAAAAAAGTGTGTTTGGGTATGGAAGAGAGAGAGAGGGGCAGAGAAGCCCAATCAAGAAGTGGGAGAAAAGGACGCACTGGTGGGTTTTAACTTTATTTAGACGGCAGAAACGCTACCATCGCCGTTCCAATTTTTTGAAAAAATTCTTGTTGTTGCTTCAGCACGATGTCGTTTGGGCCCCTGAGTTTTGATTTTGCCCGTTGAGGTGTCGCAATCTCAGCCATTCATTTTCAAACTAAAGGCCGGCATTGCGGGGATCTCACGCTTTGGGTTTTAAGTGAAGACCAGCAGATACTGATCCGGAGCGTATAATGTCCTTATCTTAGCCCGCTAATAAGAGAGATGTAATAGTGTGACCGTGAGTTTTTTGTAGTAATATAATGTTTTTGGAAAAAATATAATTATAAGTTTATAACAGCAATATTTTTATTCCAGCAAAAAAAAAGAACAGCAATATTTTTAAAAATTTATGGTACAAATCTTGGAATTTTAGTTTTATGGTATATTTTTTTATATGATTGTTAGAAAATGTTGTATATCAAATTAAGCTTTTTCTGTAATTTTGAAATTTTTTTTAAACTAAATATACTTCTTTTCATTTTAATTTATTTTTCTAAACACATTCTTTTAATATTTTTTGCTAAACACCTTGGCTAATTCAATTCCAGATACGGTTTCTTAAAAAAATTTCAATGGTGAATTGGATTGTTTCTATGTGGAAATTGTTTAAATCAATTTAGTATAAATACATTATCAATTATAAAATGATAATATGTGCAAAATTGTATAGTTATTATTTAATTATATTTTATTAATTTTGTTATAAAATATTATTTTTAATGAAAAAGTATATTTTTGAAAAACTTTACAATGTTTAATAAAGGATTTAAAATTAAACATTAACTTTAACAAGTCGAAATTATACCAAATTGATAATTTATTTTTATTCTACACATTACCAACACAATTTTTTTTAAAACATATTGTTCACGTTGATCATTGTTTTTTTACAATTTACATTTTTATATGAAAATGAGTTTTAATAGACATTTGACAAAACGAAATGTCTCAAATTTGTAGAATTCAAATATAGCGATGAATTTCCTCGTAATTTGTTTTAATGTTTTTGTTTTTGGATAAATGTAATTTCTTCAGTGATACTTTTACCCTGTTTTTCATTTTGCATAACATATTTAACAATTATTAATTGCAAATGATTTTTTTTATGGCTTGCTGGTTTTCAAGCACCGATTAAGATTAAAAAAATAATATTTGTCATCAACACATATGAAATTTACATGTAATATGACAAATTAAATTGTTATTATTAAATAATTCATTTTTTTATCAGAATTTAATACCAAAATATAAAATGAACTAAATGTTTTTAATTAAAATATGTTATACAAACTACAAAAATGATTTAGTCTTTTAGACAACACTTGACAATATGAAGTGTCTTAAAATATTAGGATTAAACTAGACAAACAAATTTACTCTTAATGTTGTCCAATGACAAATCTACCAATTGGTGACCTAATAAGAGTTTCAATTACTTGTTTATAATTCGGCATAAAATTGTAAAATCGTAAAATCGTAACTTACTTATCATAAAATCGTGCATTTAACCACTCCCGCAAAACTTACAATCACATCTAAAACTAAGTGTTTTGTGTTTAATTTTTTCATTACCTGGTGTTCAACTATGATAATTTAAATACTTTAAATTGTATACATTTTTTTAAGGCTTATAGAGAATGGCCTATGAGCATTAAATTATAATAGTATGCAATTTCCACTAAATGAAATTTTATACATGCAGCACGTGTGGCTTAAATAGCGTAGCAGAGACTTCTCAAAAAGAGGGTTTTATGAATTACTTTATTTTAGCAATATAGGTAGCGGCGCTTATTGCTTTTTCGTGGCACTCGTTTTTGGTAAGAGTATGCAAAAAAAAGCGATAAATTGATAAAATTAATCGATTTAAATATAATTAAATTTGTTTTGATGAGTTATTTTAATATTATTATATTATATCGGTTTTAAAATTGATCATTGAATCAGTTTGGTTCAGCTGTTAAAGTTAAAAATCGATATAACTGATCCAAACTAAATAAACCAAAACGATTATTTTTTATTTTTAAAAAAATATTTTTTTATTATATGACTTATTTTAATTGGTAGATTCACTATTTTACTGTAAATCTACATACACTCAATCATTTTTTAAATAAAATTTAAAACATTATCTATATTCTATAACTCTCTCTCTTCCCAGCCATTCTTAAATAAAGCATAATTTTATTTTTAACTATTTATATGTTAAGTTTAAAAAAAAAAAGTAATTTTTTAAATAAAGTTTAAGTTCACCACTGACACAAAAAGTAGCCTAAATATCAAAAATTCAAAATAAAAAAATTCAAAAATTAAATTTCAAAAAATCTAAAAAAATTAAATAAAAATTCAAACAAATATGATTAACTAATCGATCAAATCCAACTACTGATTGTATTAGATTGGATTTGATGTATGGATAGATTAGATTAAAAAAAAAAAAAATCGATTTCTATTTAGATTTGATTTGATATTTTCAAAATAGATTGAGTTTTGACTACCGATAAACACCCACACTTTTTGGTATCTCTCTTCGCAATAGAATCAAGGAAGCTCTTTGCTTTGCTTCCTTTTTGGAATATAAACAAATATTAATGTATTTTTCTTTTGGATTTTTTTATGGAATATGTTTTTTGAGTGAAAGAGTGTTTGGGTGTAGGTGAGATTTTGAGTTATGTTCTTTGATTATAGTTGATTTTTTTTTCCGTCTTTATACGTTGATTTATATTAAAACTTATTTGATCACATCCCCTAAAACTTTAGTATTCCGTTTTACTTTGTCTAGATTTATATTTTGCCTTAATTTATAATTGATAACTGAGTGCACAAACAATTAACCGGTTACATATCCCAAAACTAAATGAAGAAGTCCAACTTCTTAATTAAAAAAATAAAAAAAGCCTTCTTACTTGGTTTTCTAAACCTCGATGGAGATCATCTCACAAGCCTCATGCACTTCAATATATAGGTGGATCAATCTATCAGATCATTTTCAACAAGCCTTCTGTCTATCAAAATCCACTAGGTTGAAGCTTCGTTACTACTATATATGCTACATTAGTTTAGCACTATTTGACATTAATGATAAAATTTCACAGCTTCAACCTAGTTTATATGCAATATATATATGGCTTGTAAACTATTCAACTGTACTATTTTGTTCGAAAAAAAGAAGGAAGAACCATACATGTAGCTATATAGAGCAGGCCTTAATAGACTGCTAGTTAGCCTGTTCATCTTAAACCTTACCCTGTAAGCTAAAAGTTACTGAATGTTATGGCTTTTAGCTAGCCTTGTGTTGTTTTATGTACGGCATCTAAATATAAAGCTTGGAATATTATCTGGAAGTTAATCTAAACGACTAAAACCATCCCAAATTTATGTTTCTTGTATATTATGTTGAAGATGGAGATTTTTAAGCTGCTTATTACGAATAAATGCTTAATTATGTCGAAAGCACCTGAGTCTCCATTGCTATTTTTTTCTAATACCGATTATATTTTATTTCAGTCAACTTTTAATTTAATTTTTGTCATTATTTGATTGGACATGATATGTTTTATGTAACTGAGTCTTGACTTTTAAAACTTGATATAAGCCCAAAAGTATTAAAAAAAATAAAAAAACAAGATAGAGGACAAAAAAATTGGGCCATAAAATGATTGTGACGAGGACAAAAACAAACAAAAAAAAACAAAATGCATGCTTGACAAAAAATTTGGGAATGTTGGATTTTTGAGACATATTTGAACAATATTAAACTTTTCTAAACATTAACTTCAACATATATAATCACCTTTATTTTTTTAATAAAATCTTTAGAATGCGTTATTCTCAAAATGGTTGAATGTAAAGATTTTGGAAAATTTGGACATTATAAACAAATTTGACAATATATAACTTTTATGAACATTTGCTCTACTTAAACTTTTATGAACATTGTTTTAAAAAAATATTATTCGCCTGATGATAGATTATCAGTAAAATTTATATGTGATATTTTTAATAATTATCATTAAAAAATTCATTTTTGTTTATGAAAATTTTAATTTAAAAAATAAAAGTTACCAATTATAATTTGCCACATAAAACTGCAGTGATCACCAAAACTCTTAATTGTAAAACTCCAATCACTCTTGCTTCTTCAATTTTCAACCAAAAAAACTCTTACTTCTTCAATATTAACTTTTATTCAATATTTTTGTTTTGTGTGAATTGTAAAATTTACAAAACTTGTCTTGGGATAGACTACATAATGAATTTTATAATAGTAATACTCAACATGGCAGGCTGATTTTAGATCATAAATTTAAGACGTCTTGCGACATATCGTTGAAGACCAAAGAAATTATACAATTTATCAAAGTTCATAAAAAGTTTAACTATTGTTTGGACTACATATTTGAAATTTATAAATTTTTATTTTTATTTATTAAAAATATTAATTTTAAAATTAAGTGAATTATATTTATCCTACATTGTTTAAAGACGAAAAATTATTAAAGTTGTACAAGTATAAATACTTGATTTGGAAGCTGAAAGGTGCCAGAGTCCCACATTGGAAGCATAACAAGTATCTTGTACTTTATTCACTTATAAATTGAAGCTTTTTCGACATTGAAAAATATTACCGCGTATCAACACGCAGCTACAGCATAAACTATTTAGTTTATTCTCGATAGAATTTACTTCTTAGTGTGTTATTTAGTTAATTTTTTTTATTTAAAAGTCATTTGATCTCAAATGCAATTTTGTAACCTTTTAATTATTTTGTTCTCAATAATTAATACAATCATTTGATTAAGTTTTGATTTAACTGGCGCATATTTAATATTCTTTGAATTGTCACTTAGAGACGACTGATTGTTGTGTTTTATACCAACAACTATTAAGCTCAATCTTTTACACTTTTAATCCATGCTTTCTCAATTGCGAAATAAATAACTTTGGACAAAGAGTTAATCTTGGATGGTAATAGCTCTACGTTTAAGCTTGTATCATATACATTGTAACTATTTATGTATCATACCAATTAATAAGGAACACTTTTGCCCAAGTATTTTGAGTGGCTTACTCAATTGTATGCATGACAATGTGTCATGTTGAACCGTGTTTATATTGTATCGTTTATTGTTTGTGTCAATTTTTTTTACTGAATCAATCCGTTAAGCATTCGTGTTGAATTGTATTTGTATCGTGTCGTTCTGTATTTGTGTCGTGTTTAATTTGTGTTTACTAGGTCTCAATATATTTGTTATATTTTTTACTTAGATTAATACATATTCAAATGATATGCTAAACATTTTTAAAAAAATATTAACATGCTAAAATTCTAAATAATTAATAATTGTGAATTTAAAATATATAAAATATTACAAATTAATGCTATATTAAATAGTTATCGTGGCTAAAAAAAATAATATGCATTACAATTATTAATTTAAAAATATTCAAAATATTACAGACTAAACAAAAATTATGCATCCAACATAAGCAATAAAAAAAAATAGAATCTAAAAAATATAAAAATTATCACTTTCCAATTAAATGAAATATAAATTTCATAGTTTTAAAAAATAAAAATAATGTAAAAATTTTGCTATAAAAAAATAATTAAATTAATATATTTTTTTATCGCGGCATATCGTGTTAACGTATTCCAATATATGTTTTTTATTTTATTTTATCGTGTGATACTTATATCAATTTAATTTGATATTGTAAATCCAAACTCGCAAATTATCGTAGCGTATCATGCTATTTTATTGTGTCTTGTAAAATTTTATCAGGCATACTTAATTGTCATTGATTTACACATGTTTCATCCTCCATTACCGTATACAAATAACCCATTTATGAATAATAAATGTTTTTTTATTGATTAAATGTTCATTTTATGCAATATTTATTTGAAAATTTTGTAAAATGAAAATCATAGTTGTTAATCGGAAAGAAATATAAAAATGATAATAAATGAGATGTTTGTACATATAAATAAGAGAAAATGTTCAAAGTGCTGTTTTAGATCTATTTTATAATGCATCGAATGGGTGTACTATAATAGAGGTTAATGGAATAAAAATGAAATATAAAACGAATAATGTTAGAGATATAGATAAATCTATCACCATGTATAACAGTGACGAGATAATTAAACTAAGTTATATTTAATTATACTTATTAATATTCAAATTATATTATTAAATACTTTTAGAAATAACAAATAAATCTACTAACATATGACATTTGATATATATACAAGTATATATTTATTTATTTTTTTGATAAACAAGTATATATTTATTTGATACCTCTATTATCATTCATTCAGGTTTTTTATTTTACAGATGAAATATTATTTTAAAAAATTATCATTGGCCGTGGTCTAGATTTTTTTTTTTTTTTTTTAATTTATGGAAATGGGGACTGGGAAACTTTTAGTTTTTTTGTTTTTGTTTTTTTTCCTGAAAAGGAATAATTTCATAATACAAAACTAAAATAGGAGTGTTTGGGGAGGATAACATATTCTAGACGGAGGAACCAAATAGCTAATCCGGGATTAAGTTATCTTGGGATATAAAGGGGTTTTTTGAGTTCATTTTCCTTGTTATACTGCTGAAAAGAAAACCCCCAAAACCAAAAGCAAACCCAGAGAGAGGTGCAGAGAGTAAACCAGTGAGCTCGTCTCTCAAACCTTGCAGAGACTCCGTAAGCTTCTTTTGCTTCTCCGTTCTGCATATTTTTTTTTTCCTTCTAAAATTTTACTTTTTTTCTTTATTTTCCTCTGTGTCCCTCTATCCTTTACCGAGCACCTAGATCAAGTAGTAATTCCCTTTTTATTTTTTACTTTTTTACTCAATTCGATGAATTTATTCTTCCTTTATAAGCAGTAGCATTTTTGCGGCTTTTTACTTTAATTGTTTTTTGTTTTGTTTTGTTGTTTTGTTTTTTTTTTTTCCTTCATAGCTTCCCTAACACAGCTGATAGTTATATGCAGATAGTGCATATTTTCGTCTCTTTCCCTTAACCAAGGTTAGCTTGATCATGCTATGATAGAACCCAGTTTACATGGGGGGCTTCTGATATAGATATGCTTTGGTTTTTGATTATTTTTTTTCTAAGAATTATTATAAAATTTGTAGTCTCTATTTTATGATTACTACATTTGATTATTGATGTATGCTTTGATTAGTTGTTTATTTGTTTCTTCGGTGAACAATGCCTTATCAGTAAACAATGTGGTGGTTTTCATGATTAAATTTTGTTTGATTTACTTTAAGGTTTTTATCATTATTATTATTAATTTTTTTCTCTAATTATTTTGTAATGGTATATTTTTATAGTTGTTAAGTTTATTTAAGTATTATTGTTTTTTAATTATAACGTCGAATTTATTTTTGTCTTGAAAGCAGTAGTTTTTCAAGGTATGTTAATGCACAATGCACTATGCAAATTGCAATTGTTGATTCCCCGCTCTTATCTCTTTCTTTTCGTTTCCTTGTTAGATTGGATATCGAAGGTTCGTTAGTTTGTGCACATAACACTCTTCATAGTTGATCAGAAATGGCGAATTTAGCTATGACCGGAATACTAGAAAAGGTACATCCTTATGGGATTTTGTTTTTATAAACTACACCTGCGTTTTTCTGTTTTTTATGCTCGAGTTCTTTCACAATGGAACCTCGTGCAGTGACCAATGCCCTTCTTGTTCCAGTTGTTGAGTTGTGAATACCTATATGCCTGTGCTAGATGACTTTAACAGTTTGTGCTTGTATGCAGATGACGGGCAAGGATAAAGATTACAGATATATGGCAACCTCTGATCTTTTAAATGAATTAAACAAAGATAGTTTTAAAGCTGATGCTGATCTGGAGATAAAATTGTCAAATATCATCATACAACAGCTTGATGATGTTGCTGGAGATGTCTCTGGATTAGCTGTGAAATGGTATGGCATTTCTCTCTATGTACACTACGGGTTGAAACAGGGAAACAAATATGAAAATGCTATATATGTTCTACCGTTGTGCAGTCTTGCTCCTTTAGTGAAGAAGGTCAGCGAGGCAAGAGTTGTGGAGATGACTAATAAACTCTGTGGTAAATTGCTAAATGGGAAGGATCAACATCGTGACATTGCGAGCATAGCCTTGAAGACAATTGTTGCAGAAATTGCTACTCAATCTCTTGCACAGTCTATACTACATTCTATTTTGCCACAGTTGATTAAAGGGATTACCGGGCCTGTGAGTCACTGAAACCTCTTTTTTTTTTCTTTATCTATTATGACTTTTATTTATAAGCTATTAATATGTTATGAGCTATTTACAATATGGTAGTTTTTTTAAATGGTTATCATATCTTCATACGTAATGACAAAAGTGTTAGTTGAAATGGAGAATGTATACATAGACAAACTATAAATAACAAACTAATATTTTACACCGAACCAATGAACACAAGTCAATCTGTTTTTGTCTGTATGCCCTTAGTATTTCTGTTTCTTAGTATTTCTGTTGTCACTGTGGCATTTTAAACCAACTCTACATGCCATTTAACTCTTTCATCCTGTCTTTGCTGTGTTAGTGATGGAGTGAAGAATTCTTGCTGATTATTTTTTCTGCACTTCTTTCTTCCTAGGGAACAAGCACGGAGATAAAATGTGAATGTCTTGATATCTTATGTGATGTCCTTCATAAATTTGGCAATCTAATGGCAACCGATCATGAGCAGCTATTAGGTGCACTCCTGTCCCAGTTGAGTTCCAATCAAGCAAGTGTCAGAAAGAAAACTGTTTCATGTATTGGTAAGGTTTATTATTAGGCTTTGTGCAATAATTTTTTATTTATTCTTAATTTACTTTAATGATTATTTGCTCAATTTCATTTTGGTTTGTATTAAATGTTCTACTTAGACGGAGCAGTAGGTTTATTAAATAATCTATGACATGTTTCATGAGACAGAGAGTTCATCTAGTTTTCGATTATTTCTGTTTCTGATAACCTGTGTGAATTTTATTCTGTTTTTTATTATACTATGTGTGGAATCTTAGAAATCAATTGTGTCTCAACAGGGAATGTAGTATATTAACTCATTGCCTACAAATGTTGATGAAATAAGAGTATAAAAAGCTCAGTATAAAATGGGTTTTTGGAAAATTTGAACTTCAGGATGAAGGAAATTGACAAACTTGAAATGGTCATTCTTTATATTCCTAAAATTAAATCTAACATATTACTTCGTGTCAGCATCCCTGGCTTCAAGCTTATCAGATGATTTGCTAGCAAAGACAACAGTTGAAGTTGTACAGAACTTGAGAAAGAAAGGTGCAAAATCTGAAATGACCCGTACAAATATTCAGATGATTGGTGCTTTAAGGTGGGTTCTGTAACTTTTACTTTAGTCTATGATTTTCTTTCAAGTTCACTGTTTGCTTGTTGTGGTCCAGTTAAACATTCTTGCTAATGAGTTTGATACCTTGATGTTTTAGTCGAGCTGTTGGATATCGTTTTGGACCCCATCTTACGGACACTGTTCCTGTTCTAATAAATTACTGCACAAGTGCATCAGAGAATGATGAGGAGCTTCGTGAGTACAGCTTGCAGGTACTGAGTGTTGCTTCTTATTACTCTCTCTCTCTCTTCCTCTTTGACTTATGCAGTTATGCTTATTTTTAAGATACGCTATGTTTCTTAAAATATTTGTCACTATGTCTTAGTTGAACCCTGTATTATTATTTTGATAGTATATGCTATATTCTAACTACAGGCACTTGAAAGCTTTCTCCTTAGATGCCCCAGGGATATTTCTTCCTACTGTGATGAAATCCTTCACCTTAACTTGGAATATTTAAGCTATGACCCAAACTTCACTGATAACATGGAGGAGGATACTGATGATGAGAGTCATGAAGAGGAAGAAGATGAGTATGTTTTGGTTTATGTTTGTGAGTGAATGACACATTGACCTGTTAATTATTCTCAGCTGCTTCTTTATTTTGCAGTGAAAGTGCAAATGAATATACAGATGATGAAGATGTCAGCTGGAAAGTACGAAGGGCGGCAGCTAAATGCTTGGCGGCATTAATCGTATCTCGTCCTGAGATGCTTGCAAAGTTGTATGAAGAGGTATCTTTTCAAATGCTTTGAATATTTTGATTCTGGAGTATTAATGGATTTATGACATCCTTTGCATGTGTACTTGTAGATGAAAAGTGACACTTTGGTTTATTGAAATATGCTGTTCTATTATTCTTCAACATGCATTACTGTCTAATTTTGTTATATAATTCATTTTTGATTTTTAGCTTATGTGTTACTTGTTCAACATGTTTTTCTTTTTACGTGCAGGCCTGCCCAAAATTGATTGATAGATTCAAAGAGAGGGAAGAAAATGTTAAGGCAAGCCCTAATGACATATATTTGGATCTTTTTATTACTGTTTATGAAGTTGCTTATAAGATATTGTTTTGCTGCAGATGGATGTATTCAATACATTCATTGAACTGTTACGTCAAACTGGGAATGTCACGAAAGGGCAAATTGACATTAATGAATTGAGGCAAGTTCTTAAGTTATTATAGTATCAATTCATATTGAACCTGTTCTGCTTACAACGTTTTAAAATTGTGCATTAATCTACATGATTTTTGAATATTTCTTGTAAAACATAGCTTATTTTCAGTTGTGTAGTATATACTTACTGTATGTTTAGTGTTTTCAATCTTTGAATCATTATTGTCAGCCTTGCTGCATCCATATTGGAGGAGTGATGCTTTACCATTTCTCAGAAGCTGGGTGATAATGGGTGTTTATTGCAGCCTACTGTTTGCCTATTCAGAAGAAAATCCACCAATAATTTTTTTCTGGAATGCCTATTCAGGAAAAGATCCACCAATATTTTTTTTTCTGGAATATGGAAGCTTATTGCATGCTTCTTGTTTCTTTCCTTAAGTATTTATTTGTTTAACATGAGAAACACAACTCAATTTGATGTTATTTTTTAGCAAAGTCCTGTTATTGTGATCATTAGCTCACAGCTTTCCCCCCTTCCCTTTCTGTTGGTCCCTTTTAGGTCTTATTCATATAGCAGTGATTTGAAATAGCAATAATAAAAAAACAAAAAATTTTGATAGAACCTTTTTAGTTTCCCCTTTATTTTATTTTTCATTGTTTCTTGTTTTGCATAAGTTCCTTGTTAGATATTAATGTTTTATCCTACTGATATCAACATTTTTTGTATTCCAATGTTATGCAGTCCAAGATGGTTATTGAAGCAAGAAGTGCCAAAGATTGTTAAATCTATAAATAGGCAGCTACGAGAGAAATCTATAAAGACAAAGGTAGGACATGCGTAAATCTGTTATGGTTTATTGGTGCTAGATATGTATTTGATGCATGCATTCATGTATTTTCAGGTTGGTGCATTCTCTGTTTTGAAAGAACTTGTGGTTGTATTGCCAGATTGCCTGGCAGACCATATTGGATCCCTCATCCCAGGAATTGAAAAAGCATTAAGTGTAAGTACACTTTTTTTCTCGTTGAGGTTGAAATTTTTTTTGGACGTGTTATTTTCTTTCTGTGTTTACATGTTCTCAATTTTCTCCTTTTGTTGTTTACAGGAAAAATCCTCAACCTCAAATCTGAAGATTGAAGCTCTTATCTTTACAAGATTAGTCCTGGCTTCGCATTCTCCATCTGTTTTCCATCCTTACATCAAGGTATCATCACATCTCTTCGTTTCTTAATTCAGCATACAGAATATAATTTGGAGGTCCAGAAAGATATGGGTGGACTAGAATACAAATATATGGATATAAAACTCCTTAGGGATTAAGATACCCTGGTGGATATCTGCTAATGTAAAAATATGTTCTACATGATTATTATGTTATTTTATTTTAGTTTTTGGTAGTCTACAGTTAATTTCTAATTACGTAAACTTTTCTAATTAGACTTATTCAGTATTGTAAACTTTTTAGTGTTTTTTGGTAAATTACCCTGGAAGTACTTGAACTATATTGAGTGTTACAAGTAGATACCCATATTTTTTGTTCTTTTTGCATTTTAGTTACCAAACTAGCCAAAACGCTGCACCGTTAGTACTTTGTCAATTTTCGTCAGAAATGCACGTTATATAACATGTGTCGCGCACGTGATAAATACCTAATTGTAACACTCGATATTGTTTGGGTACTAACAGTGTAATTAACCTTTTAATTTATTTAAAATAATAAATTAAATGTTACATATAAATTTAAAATCAAAATCAGAATGTATATTTATATTAAATATTATTTTATCATTATTTTAAATANTATATATTTATATTAAATATTAATTTATCATTATTTTAAATACTTTTTTTTTGGTTTTAAAAGTTAGTTTCCTTGCCCATGCGACCCACAGCAGATATTCTTCCCTTTTCGCGCGACACCAGAAACTATTTTCATTGTGCAACTCTTCCGTTTTCCGATTAATTAATCCCCACAATACCCCTATAAATCCTTTGTCGGTAACCTCTCGCCATAAACCGCTGAAAACTGTTGGAAAATGCGAGAAATCTAGCGACCCACCACCTATTTCGATCTCTGTTTTCTGGCAAGATCAGGCCAAAAGGAATATCCTTTCCCACTAATTTGGACCCCCTAAATCCATTTATGAGGTCCTTGCGACCCAATTCCGGAGGTTGTGGGTGGATTCATTGATTGTTCTTCGTTCTGGGCTCGTGCAATTGTTGCTCATGCTAAGATGATCAGAAATTTGGAGAGGTTTTTTATGTCTCTAGCAGTCTTGACGATATGAGTTGCAGTATCGTTGGGTTCTGCTTTTGGTGCTTAGCTTCAGTCAGCACCTCGAATGTTGGTTGTTCTTAGCAGATGCTGGATCTGGGATAGGAGGTTGTTCACGGCCTTTTGGTTTTAGTTAAAAAAATATTTAATTAATTAAAATATTAAATAAATAAGATTAAAAATTAATATTTATTAAATAAATAAATAAATATTTAAAATTTAAAAGTTATAAATATATATCCTAAAAATAAATATATATTTTTTGAATTTAATTTTATATTTGACATTGTATTTATTTATTTAAATAAATTAAAAGGTTAATTACATTGTTAGTACCCAAACAATATCAAGTGTTACATGTATGTACCTGTCACATGCACGACACGTGTTATTATTTAATGTGCATTTTTGTCAGAAATTGACCAAGGTACTAACGGTGCAACGTTTTGGCCGATTTGGGTACTAAAATGGAAAAAAAAAAGAAAAAGTTTAAGAACCTACTTGCAACACTCAATATAGTTCAGGCACTCTTTTTTTTTTTTTGGTTNCCGCCTGTTTTCCCTGTTCTTTGTATTTTCCCATGTATGCATGCATGACTGTTTGTGTGTGACTGCACTTTGTCAAGTTCACAAAAAATGGGATAGAAGCGGTCTTTTAATTAGTTTTAGTATTCTGCAACTAAATTCTTAGGTGGTCCTTCCAACTCTGAACTCAGAACCCAAATAATCAAGTAGTAGCTGTAGTTGATGCTGAGAAATAGGGTGAGATTGGGTATTATAACATATTAAGTGCTTAATTTTTATTTTTCTTTTGATATTGATGTGCTTTATAATTATCTTAATACTTTTCTTTGAGACCTCACATTGGTTGTCTAAATTCTAAATTTGTTAAACTCTGTTCACACCCATAGCATCAAGTTTATGGTCCTTTATAACATTTAATAATCTTGTTTTTTTATGAAGTTTGCATGTTAGGAAAGTGACGTTATATAATTATTTCAGGCTCTTTCTAGTCCTGTTTTATCTGCTGTTGGTGAGCGCTATTATAAAGTTACAGCTGAGGCACTAAGAGTGTGCGGGGAACTTGTGCGCGTTGTTCGTCCAAATATTGAAGTGAGTATAGTGACACTTTGACACTGAGATTTATCTGTGAGACTGAGATCATTATTCTAATTATTATTAATGGTTTGTGAAATAGGGTGTTGGCTTTGGCTTTGACTTTAAGCCTTATGTTCATCCGATATATAATGCCATAATGTCACGCTTGACAAATCAAGATCAAGATCAGGTCAGTGGTATTTCTGTTAAAGTTTTCTTTCTATTGATTTTGCTGTGTGGCTTATATTCCTTCTTACTTACCCAGGAGGTTAAGGAGTGTGCTATCTCTTGCATGGGCCTTGTTGTGTCAACATTTGGAGATAACCTCAAAGCAGAATTACCAGCATGTCTTCCTGTACTTGTTGATCGGATGGGGAATGAGATAACCCGTCTAACAGCTGTGAAGGTTGGTTTGTTGCATTTGTTGTTTATACAGTTTTGGAGGTTTTTACAGCCAGATTATGTGCACATGCATGTGCGTTGCCTTGTTTGTATGCTGCTGTCATTTTCTCGAGCTCTAACAAACACAGGATCTTTGGGTCTTTGGTCTGTGTAATTCGTATAATTATCATATAGGGACAAGTTTGTGGTTTATTTGATCAATTACCTTATATTGATATCTATTAACGATTACATAGTGTATTTTAGTACATTTGGTTATCTCACATGGGTGTTGTTTGCAGGCGTTTGCTGTCATTGCTGCCTCTCCTCTTCAGATAGATCTATCTTGTGTTTTGGAGCAAGTAATTACGGAGTTGACTGCATTCTTAAGAAAGGTATGGTATTTATTTTATTTTCTGTTTGGTTACTATGATATATGTATTTCTTCTAATGATTTTATTGGAATCATTTGGAAGTGTTTGCGCCAATTTCTGAACTTTATTTCTCTTTGAAAATAGGCTAATCGGGCTTTAAGGCAGGCAACATTGGGGACCCTTAATTCGCTAATTGTAGCTTATGGTGATAAAATTGGTTCTTCTGCTTATGAAGTTATCATTGTTGAACTTTCTACTCTAATAAGGTCTTCTCTTGTTACTTTATTTATTAGTTTATTTAGATATTTATTTGCTGCTATATTGTCTTCTATATCATTTTGGTAGTTACTTCTGAAGCCTAGTTCTCATTCACTTTCATTGTGACAGTGATTCAGACTTGCACATGACGGCACTTGCCTTGGAACTCTGCTGTACCCTAATGGCTGATAGGAGATCAAGCCCAGTTGTTGGTTTGGCTGTTCGAAACAAAGTTCTCCCTCAAGCACTAGCATTAATTAAAAGCTCATTGCTGCAGGGGCAAGCCCTTTCGGTACATTTCATCTGCTCTTTACTGGCATTGTATTTTGATGTTGAAACTTTGCACGTTTGAGAACCCCCTTTTTTGATACTTCAGGCCTTGCAAAAATTTTTTGCTGCCTTGGTGTATTCTGCAAACACAAGTTTTGATGCCTTACTAGATTCTCTCCTTTCAAGCGCCAAACCATCTCCCCAATCAGGTGGTGTTGCAAAACAAGCTTTGCATTCAATAGCGCAATGCGTGGCTGTTCTTTGTCTTGCTGCTGGTGATCAGAAATGTTCATCAACAGTGAAAATGCTTACTGAAATCCTCAAAGCCGACAGTGTTACAAATTCGGTAAGATCTCCCTCTCAAGCAGAAGGAAAAGACTTTAAAAAAGACGTGTTGTTTGTTGCGTGGGTATGACTAAGAGAACCCTAGTAGTTAATACAAGGAGTAATTGACTCTGATGAACTCTCTCTATATACATATGTGTTTGTGTGTGCATTTGTGTGTATATGTGTATGTACGTATATATGTATTGTCCTAGAACTATAAGTTTCAAAGTCTGATGCGTGTCTGCTTTCATCGTCATGTTGTAGGCCAAGCAGCACCTTTCTCTGCTATGTCTGGGGGAAATTGGGAGAAGAAAAGATCTAAGTTCGCATGCACATATAGAGAATATTGTTATTGAGTCCTTTCAATCTCCTTTTGAAGAGATAAAGTCTGCAGCCTCCTATGCTCTTGGCAATATCGCCGTTGGTAATCTATCCAAGTATTTACCTTTCATCTTGGACCAGATTGACAATCAGCAGAAGAAACAATATCTCCTGCTTCATTCTTTGAAAGAGGTGTGTTCTCTGAACAATATGCCAATCTCAGAGCCTGTTGTCATATCCTGATAGTGCCTGTCTGACTCAATTTCTATTTTTACTACCTTGCAGGTCATAGTAAGGCAATCTGTAGATAAATCAGAGTTCCAGGATTCTAGTGTGGAGAAGATACTTAAATTACTATTTAATCACTGTGAAAGTGAGGAAGAGGGTGTCCGCAATGTTGTAGCTGAGTGTTTGGGTAAAGTTGCACTTATTGAACCTGCAAAGCTTGTTCCAGCACTTAAGGTATTTCAAATAACATTCCATATTTATTTTGAATAAAGCTATGAAGAAAGCATTAAATGGGTTGCTAATTTCGAATAGGTAAGAACAACCAGTTCAGCTGCATTCACAAGGGCTACAGTTGTAATTGCAGTAAAGTACTCAGTAGTTGAGCGGCCCGAGAAAATAGATGACATTATATATCCTGAAATCTCATCATTCCTGATGCTTATAAAGGATCATGACCGGGTAAGCTTCAAATGTCTGATGCTTTGGAATTTTGCACTATATATTTGTGTTTAGGTTTGGTAGGATATATCTGTTTGAACTTTTAGGCCTTGTAGTGGTGACCAATTCAATATTGATTTCTGCAGCATGTAAGGCGTGCAGCTGTTTTGGCCTTGAGTACATTTGCTCACAACAAACCAAACCTCATTAAGGGGCTTCTTCCAGAATTGTTGCCACTCCTCTATGATCAAACAATGGTTAAGGTAGCTTAAGATTTTGAAATTAGCTATTGGATATGTAGCTAAGATGTACATAGTATATACTTCCCATGTGGATACATGTTTTGGATTCTGAACTTGAGGTAGACGCTTTTATAATTGTCACTTCTTGATGTGAATTGAATTCTGATTCTATGTGCAGAAAGAATTGATAAGGATAGTTGACCTTGGTCCCTTTAAGCACACTGTGGATGATGGGCTTGAGTTAAGGAAGGCTGCTTTTGAATGCGTGGACACATTGCTAGACAGTTGTCTTGATCAAGTGAACCCTTCATCGTTTATTGTTCCTTATCTCGAATCTGGTCTTGATGGTTAGTGTTAATTTAAATATGATTTTTCAGTATCGTTTCTTTTGTTTTAGTTTTCTTGTTAAATTGTTAAGGTTCTGTTGAGGTTTATTTTGATAAGTCTCAACATCTCTATAATTTTGAGGTCGTTGGAAACTATTACTAGACCCATTTAAGTAGGAACTTTTTACTATTTTGTTTGTTTTCCTCATCCTATGTATTTATATGTTGAATGTACACTAAAATTACTGATTGCTTCAAAAGAAGAAAAGAAACTAGAGGCGTTCATTTTCTTACAATGGAAATTTCTGTTTCCTGTTTTCATTTTTCATTTTAGATGTAAAACTTCTTTGATGATTTCTAAGTTATATTTGAAAAATCCTAATCTGTTGATGTTAATATAGTAGTTGGTTATTGAACATAGTTGTCAATATATTTTATGGCTGAATGTAAAGAGCAAGTTTGTTTTCATTGATGTAAATTTTAGGAAGGAATGATTAACATATTGGTGTTGGTTGGTTTTGTTACCTTAGGAACTGATTCGGATTTTGGCTTTTGCTTGCACAGATCACTATGACGTTAAAATGCCTTGCCATCTTATCCTCTCAAAACTTGCAGACAAATGTCCTTCTGCTGTACTAGCAGGTTGGTGGTTTAACTGATTTTACTACCAAGTTTCTGCCATTCTGCAGATTTATACTCAATATAAAACTTTGCTCTCTTCAGTGCTGGACTCATTGGTGGATCCTCTCCAGAAAACCATAAATTTTAAGCCAAAGCAAGATGCTGTCAAGCAAGAAGTGGATAGAAACGAGGACATGATCCGCAGTGCGCTTAGAGCAATTGCATCTCTAAATCGCATTAGGTTTGGCCCCTAAACTGTATCTACATGACTACATCAAGCCATTAAATCTCTCTGCTGTTAATACTATGCTGCTTTCAACACTTGGATTAGATTAATTAATTAACACTTAAGAAAAAAATCCAGTTATTCATCTATGTTTGGACTAATATTCAAACAGCTGCAAAAGCATTTTTTTCCACCCCGTTTTCTCCAAATTTTCTTTTCCCCAAAATTCTTGTCCCTTGACTGATTAACATAGAGGGTGAAATTTGGGTAGGTCTCTGTTGGATAAGACCTTGAGGCAAAAGTCCTTGCCTCACTTCCCCAGCTCATCTTACTTCTCTTTTCCTACCTTTACGTATGACTTGTTTAGATGATTATGAATCTTCTAATGTTTTGTTGTATTTATCATTCTATAGCGGTGGAGATTGCAGCCTCAAGTTCAAGAACCTTATGAATGAAATATCAAAATCTCCAGCATTGTGGGATAAGTATTATTCCATCCGAAACGAGTGATGAACTTTCTGAATCACACCTGTCTTAATGCTATGTTGGATTTTTTCCTGCAAAATATGAGAAAGAGTTGATCATCATGTGATGTACACAAGACAAGCTTGGCTAGAAAACAACAAAGTGGATAAGGCTGTATCCATTGATACATGTGTTATAGCAGGCTTGAAAATCAGAAAAATTGAACCTCGGGGCTGGCCTAATTTTATTTGTGGCCTTAGGCGAGAGAAAAAAATGTGGCTAGTAAAAATATGAACAATATTAATCAATTCATGTTGACACTATATTCTATTTAAGTTTTTGTTTTCTCGTTTTGCTATGAATATAGCAAGAAAGTTTGGCTTGAAGGCTTTCTTTGCTTTTTAACATTTTTTCGTTGAAAGGATGTCGATTAGTTTTTTTCTTTTTCTTTTTGTGTGTGTAATATATAAAGAGATGATGATAATCATTTTTTTAAAATGAAAATTTATATTATATTTGTACGAAAAAAAGAAGAAGAATGCAATATTTTACCAACAAAAAAAGAAGAAGAAGAATACAATATTTGAAATGTTTAATTTGAAATGTAAAAATAGTGCTTATTGTTCAAAGAGTAGAAGAGTCTAAAATAGTCCTAGTGTTTGTGTGAAAATGCAGGAAGCCAAAGAACTAAGGGGACAACAATATTTTGGTACCCCATAAACACAAATCAAAAGAACTAAATTGTGGATTGTCCTCTGAATAAGATTTTTTTTGTAGACGCATTGATCCGCAAAACTAAAACTTTGATCTGGTTGGTTCAGTTAAAAGTTGACCCAGCATTACATATACTTATATTTAACTAATGAAAATACCAGTAATAATTTTGGATATCAATGAAGTATAAAATCATTTGTCCCAAAAAAGAAAAGAATAAGAAATACAAAAGCAGGCTTTAGTAGCACCTAAAGAGGAAGCATTTGCAACAGGGCCACATGCTAAGTGCATCAAAATTGTTAACCTAAAAGCTAAATTTGGAAAGCATGGATCCCTATGCATCCCCAGCTTCCGAGAATTTCTACATTACAACCATTTAAAATAGTTGTATTGAAACAATCAACAATTATAAATGAAATAACATTGTCTGCAAATGAGGTAACACTATCAGTAAATGAGGTAATATTATCAAATTTTGTAATGATGTAACATTGTTAGTAAATAAAGTAACAAAATTCTTAACGAGGTAATATTAGTATGTTACTTCGTTTATGGACAATATTATTTTTTTTATGGACAATGTTATTTCATTTGCATATATTGTTACTTAATTTACGGATATTGTTGTTTAAGTACAACAATTTTAATGGTTTTACTGTAGAAAGACCTCCAGCTTCCTATTTCTATTTCTTGCATTGCATGAGATCCTACCCTTTGGGCAGCCCCATACTGCACCATCCTAATTGACTCTGTGGTCTCAATGGCCCTCCCAAATCCTAATCTAATTGTAGTTGCTCTCACCAGTCAATAATTGCACTAGTGAGTATCAAAATTAGGTATTGTATGTTAGTGATTGTGATTATGATTTTGCCAACTACTATTTTTATCTTTAAGTGCTTCTTAAGCTACTTAGATTTTGTTCCCTCTGTACATATGGTTTCACACATATATGCAAGTATAAATATAGATATACAAGATGAATCTCAGTATATTCCATTGGAATATTATTCTAGGGAGTCGCGCTTTCCTTCATTTGGAATGTGCAATGCAAATTGCAAGATATGAACTTTTTATGGGTTTTAGATAAACATATTCTACTTGGGGAAAGGTGTCTTTCCACTTCTGTTTATAATTTCCCACATGGGTTTAAATTATTCTTCTCTTTGGTAATTTCTAAATTATTATTTCTATACTCTAAATATTTAAATTTTCTGAGGTTTACATTAATTACAATTTAATCCTTTATGTTTTAAAAAATTTAAACTAGCACCTTTATAATGAGTGAGTGATATAAATCTAATGGGTGTGAATGAAATAATAGAAAAGGAAATCGATTAATCATATTTTTGAAATTTGAGGGATGATATTAACCCCACTACATAAATAGCATCTCTGAGGTTTCCCAACATAGAAACCTTCCATGTTTCATTTTGTTTTTAAAACCATTTCCCTAATGGCTATTCTTTCTCCAAGTCTAGTTCTGATTTTTTTAGTAAGTGAGAAAATATGTCAACAGAAGTGAGTTTATCAACCTGAAAGAAGCCCCATTTTGAATATATCCTGGTGTGTACTAAATCTAGATTATCACAGGGAATACCAGCTCAGTCTCTAATTTTTTTTTTTTTTTGGGTTCATTAAGAACTCACTTTTTTTTCCCCACAGTCAGCATTAGAATTTGAATCATACATGAAGGAATTACCAGGAAAAGTTTCATCATGCAGAGTCTCCTTTAAAACTGGGCACCAATCGCGTTACAAAGTGAGCCTATCACATAAAGAAGCTAAACAATCATTGATTGAGTTTTCGTTGTTTTCTTTTCACATTGTTAATGCTTCCAAACTTGTTTCCCTCTTCAAATATTGCTTAGAATGGAAAGTTGGAGTCTTCTAGCAGATCAGATAAATGCTTTGGTAATGAAAGAGCCTCTTATTGCTCATGCTGCTACTGCTCTTCCTTGGAGACTCCTCAAAATCCTACCAGTGCCATGGAGTTCCTGTGTCGTTCATGGAGTCCATCTTCCTTAAACTTCCAACAGATATTTACATCAGGGGTACTGAAAAGCTACAGACTGAAAATATATATTTTTGATACTAGCATATAGCATATAACAATAACATAAACTTGAAAATCTAGCATATAGTATGAACAAGGTTATCTCCTAGTTGATCACCAAAAAAATTTGTGCATCTCTTATATAATGGCCGTTTTGTTTGTTTCCATGATTTTTCATGGAATAGTTGAGACCATGTATCTCAGTTTTGATTACATGAATAAACTTCATATTCAGCTTAAGGGACTAAGACTAGCTGTTGTTTTCACAGAACAAGGTGTCCACACATAACAAGTCTAATTCGGAGGCTGAGCATGAAGAAGACATAGACGAAAGTGCTGGTTCACAGGTTTTAGAAAAGAAGCTAGAGATAGAGGAACTAAATGAGTTTTCAGCCCAAAAAAGCAGTTCTATCAGCAGAGTGGATGACATATTATGGGTAATGTCTCTCTCTCTCTCTCTCTATGTCCCTGTCTATATATGATGCAGATACAGAAAACATGAATTCAACTTAGTATTATTTGCTTTCTTCTTAATCTTTCTAACTTTTACTCTTTTTTCTGATGATTAAGCATTATTTCTCTTCATTTTAGATGAAGATGAAGCACAAAAAGTGGTGGTTAAGAGGCAAACCTTTAGCCAGCTTATTCAAACTTCACAGGGTTCAGAAGAAAGAAGAAATCCGACTCCACACAGCCAATGTTCATGCTGCCATTTCTGTCACACAATTGGCTGCAGCAATCGCTGGATATGCTGCCAAGGGCTGCACAAGAAGAACAAAAGATGATAATCCCACCATCAATGAAGGTTCAGTAGTAGAAGTCAAAAACATGGACAATATCATTGCTTCTGCAGCAGCTCTATTGGCCACAGTGTGTGCTGAAACCGCAGAGTCGGTGGGTGCACAGGCAAACCATGTTGCTTCAGCCATTAACTCAGGCCTGGCCAGCCAAACCACAGCCGACATCATTACTCTTATAGCTGCTACTGCAACATGTGATGCTCTTTCTACACCTTTTTCATTAGCACATCATATTTACTGCCATTGAAACAAACATTAACAAAAATGAAGGAAGCTTGTGTATATGCAGGTTTAAGAGGAGCTTCGACACTCAAATCAAGAGCTATGGCCAATTCCAAATTTTCAAGGAAGCAAGAGCTGCTTGAAGTGAAAGCCCAGCTATCAGTAACCGCTCCTTCTGGTAAACATACAAGACCATGGCTTTCTTATAGTTCACCTTCAGTGATTCTAAATGATTAAAGTACTATCTCATCCATGCAAACAGGGCATAGAAGACACACTTGGGTTTCCATTTATTCAAAGCATGATCAGCTTATGCTGAGCCTTCAGATAAAGTATTTGGGGGTCATACCAAGAACCAAGGAATGTAAGAAATAGTCTTCTCTTTATAACTCTTAATATATGGGTATTTTTCTTTTTGATTTTTAGTAATTAGAATAGTTAAGAACAATTTGACACTAATTTGCAGATAAGATTTTGCATGTGATGGAGAAAAAGCTGGAATCTCAAGGCCACTCAATCACCTTAGAAAGTAATGAGGGTAATATCAAGCTGGTATTTAAAGATGAAAACCAATCACTGATCTGGAAATCAAACATTTATAATCTCTTAAAGATGCACAACTGAAGTTATTGAGTATTAACCAGTTCTCATTGTGTCTGTTCAAATTACACTGTATAAAGAAAATGCCTTGCAATTCTTCTTGCTCTTGGAATATTGATTTTTTTGAATCTAGAATTAATATTATTTGATAATGACTTTCTTTTATTTATAAAGTTTTGTTAGCAATTACCAATTACATTTCAAAATGACTTTAATAATATACAAACAGCATTATCAACAAAATGATGTTATCTTCTAATCGAATTACAAATATTTAATAGCTTAATAGACTTAAGTTTGATTACTTAATTATTCAGACAAAAAATTATCTTACTTCCAATGTTTTATATCAATATCTTTATACTTTTTATTTTAATTTTCTTCCCTCGTTCATTATTTTCTTTATTTCTCATAAGGTCCTATCTTCCACAAGTTATGAACTTCCACAAAATTATAAACTTCTACACTTATTCTTCAATTTAAACATTCGGTTTAGCACTTCAAAAATTGCATCTTCATTTTTCAATAAATATATAAATTTATCATTAAAAAAGAAAAGAAAAGAAAAGATGATATGATTATCCACATGCCTTGATAAAAAAAACAATTAATCGACATCCCTTACATTACATTCCTTAGAAAAAAGTGTAAAGTCAACATAAGAAAGAAAAGCAAGAAAAACAAAATTTAAATGAAATATACTATTAACATAAATTGATTACCAGCTATGTATACAAAAATAATACATATTTAAAAGACCCAAGTTTTTGTTTTTCCCGGCAAGTTGGGCAGGCCTTGCTCACTGCTCTCTGTATTGTGACGTGAAATGGATATGTCAGTTTTGTATACCTCCTCATTTCTCCTCAAACTCGACATCAATAACCTGAGGGTCTGACTTTGAAGTAGTGCCTTTATTATCTCTTGAAAAAAAGTCCCCTTTAGGTTGCCACACAATGTTTCCACAGCCTGCACAACGAATTATTTGGTTTTTGTATCCAACAAATTGCCTCTTGCAAGCTGGGCAATCTCCCTGTACACGTTAAGCACGAAAAGTGACATTGAGCCATTTAGTCATTTCAGTTTATCAATCCAATAACATATGTAAGAGCCTCTGTGGCTTCATCTAAACATTATTTGACAAGCAAAATCACAACCACAAATTCAATGTTCATAGTCATTTTTCTAACAAAGACTCAGAACATAAGAATTTTTTATAGAAAACGAGATGAGAATTGAGGGTAACAATAGCAACGACATAGGCTGCATATTAAATCACACTTGTATTCTAGTAGCCGTGCAGATTTATATGCACAGCAATGGTGTCATGTAGATTTATATGCAAAGTAAAGGTAAGTGAGCCAAGCAATACCTTTATAACAAGGGTGTTAGCAACAGTTCCAATAAGAAGAGGAGCGGCAAACGGCAGTACCCAAGTTGCGATTAACAAGATCCGGAAAAGCCATCCAGATAGTGCAAACCAGAGGAAGAAAATTGTCTACAAATGAAGGGTAAAGAAGTAGAGTTCAAATAATCGAAAAACAAAAGAAAACAATTTCACTATTTTTTTCCCCCTTCTATGCCACATGGTTAATCGCGTGCCCTGAAAATAATCACTACTATCTAACTCTTAACAATCATTATGATTTTTAATTTCTACTAGCCCTTCATTCTTACTAAAACTCTTACTAAACCTTTAATTCTTTCTGTTTTAATTAAGCTTTACTTCAGTGGTTCTTATTCAAATTAACCATCTAACAAATACATAATATGCCCTAAATGGGTAAGAGAAAACTCAACCAAACCATTCTATCAATTATAAAACCCTAATCATAACGGTGGCCATATTTCAGACAACTTACTAAACATGGCAATTGGGGACATGAAAAAGCTATTAAGTTTATGCAACAACATCATACAACCGCTGCCAAAATCTCATCTTTATACAATCAAGAATAACAAAAGCACTAAAAAATTCGTGTTATACACTAATTAATTACTCACCGCAAAACTCCTTCCCAATGGAGTACCCAAAAAATCACTGAGCTGCTTCCTGTACTGCACAGACAACAACCAATGGAAAAATAGTTCAAGAAAATCGTAAAAAAAACACAGAAACCCTCAATTTTCAATCCAAAAGAGAGAGAGATAGAACAAACCCTAGGCCAGTTTCTGCTAAAGTCCACAGAAAAAGCGCGCCAGCGCAAGCTAATCTCGAGCTCCCTATCGATTTCTCGAGCTCGAGCGGTGGCGGATTGAGTAGCCTCGCTGAGCTTGCGCGAGACGGCGTAGCGGCGGTCTAAACGCTCGGCGGTCTTTCTGGCTTCGAAGACGAACTGCTCGAAGCCATCATTGGCGCTGCGCCATGCGTCCCTCCAGGCTTCGCCGGAAGCCATGCGCTTGGCAAAGCCATCGATGTCACTGCGCCGGAAGGCTTGTACGGTGGCTACGTGGCGCGCCGACGTTGGGAACTTGTTGGGCGGCTTTGCTCTCGCCGGAAGTAAGAGTGCTTGTGCGTATGGGTGCCATTGCAGAGTCGTGGCCATTCCCGTTCTTATGGGAAAATGGGCTACACGATTTATGTATTGCTATATTTATAATAATATTCGCCAAAAGAAATATAAATGAATTTTATCTCGTTTTAATTACAATTTAAAAAAATATATATATTAATAATTTATCTGTAACGGAATTCTAGGCTTATAAGGTAACTAATGAATGGCTCAAACACAAACATCTTTTTAATAAAGTGGAAATTTACATTGGGATCTATGTCACTGAAAATTTATTTTTTTTTCGTGCGTAGCAGCAGAAAAAGCACTTGAGTTTAAATGAATTATCAAAATTTAAATTTCAACTCTTGTACTCGCAGGTGTAAAAATTCAGCTGGTTCCTATCACTAGCTACACTCTGAAGTGCAACTTTTTTTATTTATTGCTTGCATAAAAATTATGTTGAAAAATGTTTAATATATATATTAATAATTTATCTGTAACGGAATCGTAGGCTTATAAGTTAATTAATGAATGTGTCAAACACAAACATCTTTTTAATTCAGTGAAAATTTACATTGGGATCTATGTCATTGAAAATTTATTTTTTTTCGTGCGTAGCAGCAGAAAAAACACTTGAGTCTAAATGGATTACCAAAATTTGAACTTTAACTATTGTACTTGCAGGTGTAAAAATTCAGCTGGCTCCTACCACTGGCTACACTCTGAAGTGCAACTTTTTTATTTATTGCTTGCATAAAAATTATGTTGAAAAATGTTTTGTTATTATTAATTTTTGCTATGGAAACATGGAGAATTCGAACTAGGCCTAGGTGGTGGATATGCTCGAGTAAATATAACTACTAGGCTGTTTCTTTTAAAAATTGGAAGTTACTATATAGGTGTATGTAGACAATCTTCTTTCAAATTCTAAGTTAAATATTATTTTTTAATATATTCAAAGTTTCACGTGGTATTTGTAGGCTTTGAAAAATGTTTCAGATGAAAATAAAAAAGAAGAGACTAGTTAAAAACAGCACTGATGCAACTCCCCTCTTGAATTTCATTAAACATTTTACAAAATGATTTCGAATACAATTAAAATACTGGTCCATGTATTTGTATATATTAGTTGTCACGATTAATCAAATATCTTGTCCATGTTGTGAGAAGATTACATTGGTAGAGTTAAAAAAAAAATAAAAGGAAGACTAAAGTAAATAAAAGTTAGAATTCCTACAAAAACAAATAATTGAACAATACCATTATAGTAAAGGGTAAGAAAAATATTTAAAAGAAAAAAACTGTTTTCAGATTGAAAATAGTAAATAAAGATACCACTTTGAAAATAGAATAATTCATGTAGTTCTGCACAATAAAAATATTATAGGTTCATAGATGTTCATGCTAATTGTTTTGGTTTTCAAATTATTTTCTGCATTGTAGCTTTCGTCTCCATCTACCTTATTCGGTTTTGGTTCTAGTAACTTACAGGTTCCATCTTTAAAATGTGTATGATGAATTCATGTTAATGCATAGTAAAAAATCATATACTAAACAGTATTTTGCTACATTACTTACATGTAAATTACTACAAAATTGTACTGGACGCCACATGTGGTAGGGCGCCGTTTTCCCATCCAAGATAGTATAAAAAGACAAACACACACACACACATATATATATATATATATAATAATAATATAGCGGTCTACTTAACTTAGATGATATGCGACACAGAAATTTTAATATAAAAAATTAATTTTGTTATTTGTAATCATGGGTGACCATAATTAATGAGACTAGAAATTTTAATTTAAAAAATTAATTTTGTTATATATAATCATGGGTGACCATAATTAATGAGACTACAAATTATACGAGAAATTTTACTTAAATTTTTTTTATTTTTTTATTTAACAGTAAAATTTTAATAAAATAATAAACTATTTAATAATAACTACTTAAAATATCACGTAGATATCAGTACTATAATTCATCACCAATGATTGAAAAAATTAAAATTATTGTGCCACAGTAACATAAACTAAGAAGCCCACTAAATCATTTATATTATATCTATAGGTTTGTATATACACATCATTTTAAAATGCCCTAATTAGAATAGAATATCAGCTGCAAAACCATGTTAATAATATATTATTCGTGGTTATTTATATTTTAAAATGGTGCAAATTTCCATATATATATAAATATATTTAAACTTGGAAATGGAAAGAGTTCAAATTTTAAACCTTGGATAAGCCACAGGCAGAGTCAGTGTTGAGGATTAATTTATAAATTAGGAGGTTCAGCCATCAAGAGTAGTCTACACTGTAAACTTGGTTTTTTAATATCCAATCCAAGTTACCTCAATTTCTCTTCCCAGTGACTTATATAGCAACCTTGTATGCATATATACAGAATTAGTCTCTTGTATGCAATATGCTCTGTCTGTTATTTAATTTACTTTTTTGTTTTAACCCTCTCGAATCGAATTTCTTATTTTTTACTACTTATTGTTTTNTTAACCCTCTCGAATCGAATTTCTTATTTTTTACTACTTGTTTTTTTAGGAAAAAAAAAGATTACTTTTCTAGTCTGATTCTAATTTTTACTTGGCTCATATCGGCACTCAAATCCTTAAGAAATAGATTAGAGTGAGTAAGTGAGACCAAGGAAGACGATGGATAGGACAGTGTTGGAAGCTGCAGCATCAGGAGACGAAAGCCTTATTCAGGAACTAGAGGAACACAGGATTGATCCTCACCAAGTCACATCTCAGATCATGAACACTATTCTCCAAATTTCTGTGAGTTTCAATCAAATGGGTATTTCCAAAGCACTTCTTCGCCTATGTCCATTGCTCCTTCACAAAGCAAATTCTAATGGCGACACTCCTTTGCATATAGCAGCAAATATTGGGAGCCAAGAAATGGTTGAACTACTTCTCGTTGGAGTTTCCAATTATGACATTGAAAGCCAACAAGCTGATCTTTTGAGGATGAAGAACTTGAACCATAGAGACACCGCTTTACATGCTGCAGTGAAAAACGGCCACTTTGCCGTTGCAAAGCTGCTGATGGAAAAGGATTCAGGACTCTTGGATTTGGTGAACGGAGCTAATGAATCTCCACTTTTTCTTGCTGTTGAAGGAGGTTTTCTAGACATTGCGCAACACATTTTAGCTCGTTTTCCTTCAGCTCTTTGCTGTGGCTCCAATGGAATGAATGCTTTGCATGCAGCTGTGATTCGTACCCATCATGGTGATCTTATTATACACCATTAATCTGCTATATATATATATTTATATATATGCTGAGTTCATGACTAATCCCATTTCCTCTAAAATGTTGTAGGTCGAGTGTTTGAATATCGAGCTCCTGACTTATCTCTGGAGAAACTTCGCCGGCAGCTAAGTGGCTTTCTTTTGCGTGCAGGAGACCAATGCATTGATGGAAGTTACAAGTCTTACCACCAAGCAACACAAATTGGTAACTCAATTATATGTATCATAATTGGTACATTTTGTTTTGGCCAAAATGTTTTTTTTCTACTTTCCTGGTGAGTCCGTTTATAAATTAAAAAGGTACCATACTAATTTCCATGAATTGCTAGATATAATGAAGAAACTGCTTGAAGAAAGAAAAGGGCTTGCAGAAGAAAAAGATGCATTTGGCTGGACTCCTCTTCACTGTGCAGCACATCTTGGTCATGTTGAGGCAGCTCAACTTTTACTTTCGAACTCTTCTACTTCTATTGCATACTTACAGGACAAGGAATGTAAGTCTGCTTTGCACATCGCCGCGATGGAAGGCCATATCGATATAATGGTAGAAATTTTGCATTGGAGTCCAGATGCTTTTGACATGGTTGACAGCAAAGGCTGGAATCCTCTTCATGTCGCTGTTGCAAACGAAAAGCTAAACGTAGTCCAGTATATACTGAAGACGCCATTTCTTAAAAACCTCATCAATGTAACCGATAAAGAAGGGAATACTCCATTGCATCTGGCTGCTAGAGGTGACAAGTACAGCATTATAAAGATCCTTGTGGATGACATCAGAGTTTTCAAGAAGGCTCAAAATCTCAATTTCCAAAAGCCTATTAACTTGATCCGAACAAATCCAAATATTGGGGAACTTTATAAGGCATGTTGAAGGAAATCCTTCGAATTATTAACTTGACTCAATCCCTTTTGGCATTTCATTTTTACTCACTATAAAGGTGCATTTTTTTGTGTGTCAAAAAAGAAATCTCTGTGTAATTAGATGTGTAAGTTGAAATTCCTTCTTTAATTAGCCCAATTTAATATTCCTCTGCTTAAATTTTTCAGTCTGTGATTGCAAAGAAGTTGGAGAAACAGGGCGGTCGACCAAGTTTGGGATCACTTGTCCATGGAAGGGACAAAGAGATATATAAAAGAGCAACACATGATGATCATGGCGGTGATAATGATCATCATCATCATCATCATGATCAGGCAGAAGAAGTTGGTCATGATCACGAGGACAAAGAAATGAAATGTTACAGATTGAAGAATATATCCAACATTCATTTACTGGTAGCATCTCTTATTGCAACAGTAACTTTCACTGCAGGTTTTACAATGCCCGGAGGGTATGAAGATCAAGACCCTTTGAGAAAAGGCACGGCTTTGCTATCTAGAAAGACATCATTCCAATTGTTTGTGGTAGCAGATTCCATAGCGTTTTACTGTTCTTCTGCATCCGTTTTCTTACAATTTTGTGGCTCCGTAGAGCACAACTATCATCTTCTTTTGCGTTTCACAAGAGTTGCGGCAACACTCACTTACATTTCTAGCCTTGGAATGGTAGTGGCTTTTACTTCGGCAATGTATGCAGTTATGCCAAATTCGAAGCTAGCGGATTATACTATTGTTTCTGGAATCTGCTGTCTATTTGCATATATCTTTGGTTTTTTGTAGATGTGAAAAAAGACCAAGGTGTTTGAATTGTTTTTTAAATGGAATATAGGATTGGTTTTACTTAAGAATCCATGTGCATTAATTAACTTAACTTGTTTTCGCAGCTAATTAAGCATTTTAATTTTTTCCCACTTCTTTATATATCCCAAGTAAAAAGGCAAAAAAAATATTATTGTACATGAAGAAAACATTTGGAAAATGATGGAAAAACATTATAGTCCAAGCATAATATTCCTACAAATTATAATTTATAAGAAGAACAATGAATATTAATACACAGTGATTTTCTTAGTCAGGATTTGGTGATTTTAAAGTTTTATATTTGAATTCAAATCTAATACATGGTTAAGATTTTAACATGTAGGCATCACTAATTTTCTGATAATAGGCTTATATATGTACATATAAGTAATTTAAACTATCTATTTCTGAGAAGAGTTCCTTTTTTATGCATGCTTAAATTATTATTGGGTCCAATTGCTTGCAATTGTTCTTATAAATATGCTTACATGAATATACAGTATATAGATCATCACATGAGTATATAATTAAATACCAAACCCCTGTATGGCTATTCAAGTTGCAATTACAGGATAAGAACGAATTACTTGGAAGTCTCAAATCCTAAGTGATACCTCCAATAAACTTTTATTACTTTTGATTCATATCCTCGTTCTTGCTTGCCTTTATTTATCTTGACTTTTAAACTAGAGATTAATTTCACACTCGTTGGCTAATCATTCTGGTGGTCCTGATGCTATTAATAATATTTAATAATGGTAATATAGTTTCATATGTACAAGGTCCAAAAGTAAAGGCTTTCTAATTATATATAGTTACTATTTTCGAGGTTTATTAATTAACAATTATTAAAAAAACTCCGAGAGACTGAAATTTTGGAATACTAATTCATTAACAAATAGTTTTATTAACATGCATACTGTATTAGTTAATTTAGAAGTATAGCTGTATACGAGCTGGATTGGTCGTATTTTAAAAATAATTCAACACACTCTGTCAAAATTGAATTATTCAGATTGTAATCCAACTAAATCTGAATAGAATAATGAATCTAACTCATAGAGTGTGGGTTAGATTGGTGGGGTTAACCTGTTCAATTTTTTAAATTTTTTTTATAAAAATTAAATATTAATCAATGATTACACTTTTTTTTTTATTTAAAAAAAATAGAATACATGAACTATTACAATACAAAAAATAAACTAAAAACATATTATAAAATACAAATTACATTCTATATCAAACTAAAAATAAATTATCACTCAAACTCAAATAATTTATATCCAACTAAAAATAAAAAAATATTTAAATTAAGTTTCAAATTATAAAAATTTATGTTCAACTAAATATAAAAATAAATTATATCTCAAATTAAAAATAAAAAAAAGTAGGGCAAAATATTAGTTTTTATTTATTTTTAATATATTTTGAATTGGATCAGATTTTTAAAAAACGAAACCCAATATGATAATTTCCAATTGAAAAAATTACAATCCGCATCTAAATTGAATATTCAATTTTTATTGTAGATTAGATTAAATTGACTTGGCTTAGATTTTTTAATTTTTGTACACTCCTATTTAGAAGACAACATCGGTCTGCTCTTTTGCACATGTTCACAAAGCTATTGGTTGATAGATTATATATAATATATATTATTTATATAGAACTCTTGGGATTCAGAATTTTCTTGTCTCTATTTCCTTTTCCAACTCTCTACGTTTTCTTCCCCTGTCCAGTTTTTAATGCACATCGACCAGACAAACGCTCTCATGCAAAAGTCGTTAGTTTAGAAGATAAAAACATCACATACACTTAAAATAAAAGAGTGCTCATCAAGACCAACATGAGACATTCATCAAAAAAGACCAACATGAGACTGTTAGAGTGCTACTCATGCTCATGCAAATACCACGAAACTACCTAAAACATTATATATATATATATATATAGAATTAATAATATTGACGATGTAGCTTATCATTAATGAAGGACAGTCTATTTCAGTTTTCAGATATATATATTCAGATATATTGATTGAGTAAATATGCATATTAAATTGCTGATATAGGACTATCGCCTATTAAATAATGGACTACATCGTCCATGTAAACAGTTCTATATATATACATATAAAAAGATTAGATATGCAGTTGAAAATGAAAAACAAATTAAATTATAATTTAATAATGCTTTTGGTCCACCAATACACGTTTATCAAACTTTCGGAATAATGCTAGTAATATATCTTCTTCTATTTTTTTTATATATAAACAAATAATAAATTTTTAAGTTAATTTTAACTGTAATTTTTAAAATTTAGTTTAAATTAAATTAAATTTTTTAAATTTATAATAATCTCTGTAAGCATATGTAATAACTATTATATTTTTATTTAAAGTATATATATATTTTTTAATAATAGTTGGATAATATACTTACAAAAATTGTAAATATATATTATTATAAATTTAAAATGCTAAATTTAATTTAAGGTAAATTTTAAAAACTGCAATTAAAATTGAAATTAAAATTATAAATTTTAATTCAATTTTTTTTTTCACTTTTAATTTCATATTCTTTGGAGTTTTGACAAAAACCTTTCAGTCAAATAAAATATTACACAAAAACTGTTTTCAAATCGCAAATCCAATCCAAGAGGAAAACTTACACAACATTTATTTTTATTTTTATTTAGTATTACATAAATTTAATTATTTAGAATCATTTTTAATATTAGGTGATAATAAAATAAAACAAATAAATTTGACAAAAAAAAATATTGAATATTCATTTATAAGTGGTCTGTATACTACATAACTCACTATTAAATACTTGAATTAATAAGATCTGAATTATTTCGGTCGACATATAAATAACAATTTGATATGCCTTAGTTTCCATAGCAGAAGCTAGCAGAGTAATAAGTACTCTTTAGAGAAAATCATTTAGAGAGAGAGAGAGAGAAAGAAGAAGATGGGTTTGATTTCAAACAGGGTACTTTTCAAGAAGATGCTCCAACCAGGAGATCATATTTACAGCTACAGAAATGCTCACTCATATTCCCACCACGGTTTTTACTTCCTCTCCTCCTCGCATTTATTTATCTCGAGTTCAACATGTTTGATGAAATTCCTCAATGGCACCAATTTTGTTTAATTTCTCCTGTGCAGGAATATATGTCGAAGGAGATACAGTGATCCACTTCACAAGAACAGACGAAGAACCCGACTTGCAACCCAAACCCAAATGCAGAATCTGCAGCTACAATCCAAACGAGCATCGAGGAGTCGTCAAAACCTGTCTCAGATGCTTCCTCGACGGCCACAGTCTCTTTCGCTACGAATACGAAGTTTCCAAAGCTCGGTTCGTGGTGCAAACAGCAGGAGCTTGCAGCACCGGGACGGCAGAGAAGCCAAGCGTGGTAATCAAACGGGCCACCGAAATGCTCGAGACCAAAGGTTTCGGAAAGTATGCACTTTTGGAGAATAACTGCGAGACCTTCGCGGTTTACTGCAAGACAGGCAAACGAGCAAGCATGCAGGCTGTCTCTCTGAAAGTTTCCGGCGAGATTTCGTCGAAAAACTTGACGGAAAAACCGTTTTCTGTAATGAACGTTGCAAAGACTGGGATTAAGGTTTTGGCTCTGGAGAGGAAGTTGGACACCTTGCTTGAAGATTTGTCAGTGCATGAGAATCTGCAGAACAAGGGGAAGGAGGTGGCAGTGGTAGTGGAGGCTAACTATGATGAGACTGAGGAATGCAAAATGGCCAAGGATTATAATCAACAAGGAGAAGAAGAACTACAACTAATTACCACTAGCTAGCTCCTTCATATAAAGGAAAATTAATTCAATATCTACTCTGTTACTCTTTTGTGTTCAAGGTCTCTCTCTCTCTCTCTCTCTTTATAATAATAAAGTATCTAAATCCTCTGTTTCTGTGATCTATAAAGATTAGATCTTTTATTAAAGTGTAGTCCATGTGTTACCTAGATTTGCTTTATCTTGTAATGATGTATGGTGTGGTGGAAGAAGAGCCACACCATGGCTCTCTGATTTTCTCTTAAAGGATGTAATTCTTATTCAGTGTCAATGAAAGCTGTTCTATTTTCAAAATAAAAGTAATGTATTTGATCATGTCCTCTTGTTCTAAAGCAATATATATTTTCATCTTTCATTGTTCACTTAAGAAAAAAAGAAAAAATGAAAACACTAATCCTTTGTTAATTTATTCTCGAAAGTGATCGTAATATGGTATGGAAATTCTCTTATCGGGATAGAGGAAAAAATTTCCAACAGACAGACAATAAGTCACTTTAACACTAAAAAGTGACTATTGCTGGAAATAAAATGCAAAAAATTGTACATTATATATATGTATGTGGTAAGATACGAATATATATATATATATAATGTAATTATTATTTTTTCTTTTTTTAAATAGAGTTCATTACAATTTAGAATCCTCTAGTTGGAGAAAGTTACACTTCAAACCTTCAAATTTTTAAACTTTTCAATTTAGATCTTTAAGTTTCAATTTGTTGCATTTTATTTCAATTGATTTTTTTATTATGTAAAATTAAATAACATTATATCACCTTTTTTGTTACGTATAACTATGAACATAAATAGAAACATAAAAAAGGGGATCGTAGCCTCCTAATTTATTAATGTCCATTCATGGAGCTTAAGTAAATTAGGTAATTATATATATGGACTGATTATTGATATAAGTTATATATTGCTAATTTTTTATTAACACAAGTTGATTGGACTGCTCGTATACCTTTGGTTGTTAATAAATTTTACAATTTAAACAATTTTAAAATTTAAATACGATAGATAAATTACTAAAAAAATATATTTAAATAAAATAAAATATTAATTCAAATTGAATTGGGTCGATATCGGAGTCAGTTATCCGGCCCATCAATGACATACTACTTTTAGACCCGAGTCTGACATTTCGGTTCGGACGAGTTTTGAGCATCGTATTTGGGGTCGAGTTCGTTTCGAATCTAAAACCCGTTCGGGTCGATTTCGTTTCGAATGTTTTAGGGCATAAAACGATCTTCATTTGATCCATCGTCGAAGTCGAATCGGTTTAGTCCGTGTTTCCTGCTTCAAGCACCAAGCAACACCGGCAACAAGGAAGCGTCACCGTGTCGGCTCTCAACCTGTGTCGCTATGGACGCCTCCATGGAAGACGGTCCTGTTCTCCTCGATCGCGCTTCTCGACCTACCAGAGGGAAGAGGTGAACCAATCGGTTCCAACAACAACTCTAATGTTCTTTTTTTTTTTGGGACAAAAAAATCTTCATTTCTTGAAGCAGCTTAAATGTTTTTTTATGGCTTCAGTTTGTTTTATTTATTTTTTATTGTTGGAATTTTCAGGATGACAAAGTTGCTGAATGAGGAAACTGAAGAGGACGAGTTGTTTTGGAACCAGGATGCTCTTAAAGAGGTTTATTTTTTATTTTTTTCTGAAACAAAGTTGTAAATTTGATTAATGTATTTGTTTGGAATTATCTAAATGGCATTTGCTTGCATTTGGTAGGAAGAGAACGATGTTAACTATGAAGAAGAGCAGGAGGCTGTTGACGAGTTCGATAGCGACTTCGACGAAGATGTGAGTTCTTCTTGTGTTGCTTTCAGAATTTGAAAATCTTCTGTATTCATCGCTTTCTGGGCTCAGCCAAATTTTTTTGTAGGAGCCGGAGCCAGAAGAAGCGGAAGTCAATGAACCAGACGACAGGTTTTAGTTTTATATTTATTTTGTTTTAGAATTTAGATATCTGTCTGGTTAGAATTTGATGAAATTTTGAGTTTTTGTAATAGGGTGCGGCCTAAGAGGCGGCTAATTTTTCCGGGAAAAACATTGGCGAAGAGAAAGAGCAAAAAGAAAGTGCTTTCGAATCTTGAAGGTTCTCCAAAGGATGAAGATGAGACAACAAATGAACAGTCTACCGAAAAGCAGCATCATGACGCCCCTGAAGGAGGAGAAGGAGAGAGAACAGTGAGAAAATCTACCAGAACTGCAGTCATTGTTAGGCAAGCTGAGAGAGAAGCCATACGTGCAGCCTTGCAAGCGACTATGAGGGTCAGTTTTCAGCATTGAGTAGGAGCTGTGATAGCATTTTTCTGTTTGCCATTATCCAAATTCTGATTGCGGGGTTAGTTACTTCTTGTGGGCAAAGTATTATTATGAAGGACTACATCATTGTTGATGTTGTCTACTTAATGCATGGATATATGTATTACATGCGGGCGAATGGTAGTTTTGGACTTGATGTACTTGAGCATTGTTGTGGGTATCTAGATTGTAGTGAGATCCTTCTTTCTAACTTGCCTAGTTCGTTTGGTTTCTTAGCATTTTGTATTTGTTTGATATGCATGCAAGCACTTCTTTCAACTATGGAGGAGTGCTATGAAACAATTTTGTATTCAAAGCCAGTTCATTTTGTAACAGCCAATAAAGAGAAAAAAGGAGGGTGAAGAGAAGAGGATGACCCAGGAAGAGATGCTTTTGGAAGCAGCCCAAACAGGTTTAGATATTTCCCAAATATATTTAGAAGATGAGAAATGAAATGGACTGCTGGCTTGTATATGGTGTTTTGAGTATGTTTTGACCCTTTGTATACCCTTGACTTGAACTTCGTACCTGCAATTTTTCAGAAATAATGAATTTGAGGAATCTGGAGCGTGTTTTAGCAAGGGAGGAAGAAGTTAAGAAGAGAGCAATTGTGCATAAAGCTGTCTACAGTGGCCCACAAGTTCGATACTTTTCAAAAGATGGTAAGTTATTTATTTATTTTTCCGCTTTATGATGTAATTATTTTAAATATGGAAGTGTATTTTCAACTTTTGATTTTTATTGAAATTGATTTGATTCAGATATCATTATTTTTTGAACCTTACATTTTATATAGGTTATTCGTCTCTGGAATTCAGTAAAGGGTTGTCATTTCAGTCAGAGATTTCTACAGCTTCTATTCCATGTAAGTTAGTTAACTGAAGTATTTTTTCAGCATTTAAATGCCAGTAAAGTGCTTGGAGCATCTTCGTTTCCACAATGTGGTTAATTGTTTAATAGGTCTTCTAGATTGCCAGACTTTATGTTCTGGTGTTTTCTTTTGCTTCTCTAATTTTTAGCCGAAGTATTCAGCCATACAGCTTTTGGTGTTGGTACCAAACTTGTACCCTGGTTTGTGGTTGTAGAAAAAATACTTCATAGCATTTTGCAGCTAAAGTGCATCGCCTTTCTTAATGGTTTCAAGGAAGTGCATAGAGTGGATTTCTTGAAATAGTTATCCTTTCAAAATGATGTTTCAAGATTTTAGCATACTTAAGATGATACTATAGTCTTAAGCCTTGGTCTCTAAAGCTCAACAGTGCTTGGAGCATCTTCATGCCCACAATGTGATTAATTGTTTAATCAGTCTTCTAGATTGTTACACTTTATGTCCTGCTGTTTTCTTTTGCCTCACTAATTTTTAGCCAAAGTATTGAGTGATGCAGTTTGTTGGTGTTCACATAAAACTTATACCCTGGTTTGAGGTCGTAGAAACAGTACTTCTTAGCATTTCTTATCTTAACGGTGTCAAGGAAGTGCATATAATTACATCCTTGATACTGTTCTCCTTTCAAAATGATGTGTCAAGATTTTAGCATGCTTAAGATGATATTGTAATCTTTTTTAGTTCTGTTGCTTTCCTCTAGACTCTAGTTATGTTTTGTAACCAGGTTTTTTTTATATATTTTCGTCTCTACTTTGCAGATCCTGAGAAAGCTGTCTGTGCAGTTACTGGTTTACCTGCCAAGTAAGAAATTTTATTTGGTGGCCTTTAATTTATGATTGCATTCTTTTTAGCCATATCTCTAATGAGCATATTGTTTTAAACTTTTAATTTAAGGTGGCATCCCTAACCTCAATCTGTAGAAGGTCCAACAAAAAAAAAAAAAAAAAAGAAGAAAAAAAAAGGAAATAAAGAGAATATGAAAACGTGGTGGATTTTTAATGTTTGTGATTGACTATATGGCGTTTTGCTTTGTCAACTGCCAAGGCTCATTTTGGGTAATGGATGCTTTTTTTGTTCTCTTTGCGAGTACCAAAAAAAAAAAAAGAAGAAGAGAGAGAGAGTGAGAGTGGCAGTAAATGTTTAAATGAGAATGTGTTCAAATGGCAATACAATGGAGTATGAGTGTGAATGAGGTTGGAGCCAAAAATCAGTTATCTTGTTCTATCCCACTTGAAACTTCTGCTCATTGGATTTCATTGATGTTATAGGTATCGCGATCCAAGGACAGGGCAACCTTATGCAACAAAAGAAGCTTTTAAAATCATACGGGAGCGGTATGAATGTCCTTGCTTCCTATTAGCCTCTCTTTCTCTTTCTCCCTTTATCAATTCTTCTTCTGTTTCTTTGACATTTGTTGTTCATCCTTGTGCAATTATGTTTACCTTATTAACGTCATGGGTTCCCTTGCATCATATAAGTCTCAATTACTAGCATTTGTTTAACATATTTTCATTACTTTTTTAACATATTAATTATATGTGATTTCCAGTTTCCAGGATGAGAATAGTGGTCTCCAAAAACATATGGATATGGGAAATTTATTTGATTCACTTTCTGGAAAAGGTTTTTTGGCAAGGCACAAGAGATCAGCAAAGTCAAATAAAAATAAAGTGTCATTTTCTCGGCAATTGGCACGTTTCCGCAGAATTCCTGTACTTGAAGATTCAGATTCAGATTAGCTGCCATGGTAATTACAAGGATTAATGACTTTTTATTTTCTAATTTTATTGGTTTATCCTACAAATTACTTTCAGTGAGAAATTTGATTATGTAAAGCCATTTTCTATTGCATATCTGTCATCAAAAGGATTTTCTCCTGCTGTTCTGCATTTTTTAAAAAAATAAAAAAAACTTTAAATTGTTGCCATGAAGTCCTAGAAGCTGCATGTTTAATAGATGTGGGACTAAATTTATCTTATTGCACTTTACTTCTACCTTTAATTTTTTTTTTATTATCTGTATATCTTTTCTGTTGGTGCGCAGAATGATTTGCGTTGAATGTTTGTAACTTTATTAGCAGAGTACCCTTTAGACAAGCTAAAAGGATTCAAGGTGATAATAGTATTCATCAAAACTATGAAGAAGTTATTGTATATAGAAATCTAAGTTGATGTCATTGTGTAAGTGCTCATTCATGCATACAGCTTAGTTGAATTTTTTCTTCTTCTTTTTTGTGTAATTCTTTTCTAAGTTCAAATGTGTGTTCAAATTTTATGCAGCAAGTTTTGCATTAGGTTATGCAATCGAGTCTGGAGAGTGAGTACGACCAGTGTCAACTGCATTGTTGGTGACAAGTAGCAAGAGTTGGAAGTAGTTTCTAGGCACATTGCTTGGAACGATTTATTGTTGGAAAGCTTCGGTCTCTAAAAGCTCAATGCTCAATATCCCAAGGGGACGGCCTTTTACTTACCTGTGGCCTTAGACGAGAAAAAAGAAAACAATGCCTTTTAATTAATAGTATTTTATGTAAATAATATAAATTATCATCTGCTTATAATTATATATATATATCATTTGCATTTTTTTTTCTTTTTTGGACATAGATTTTTTAATTTGTCAAATGGATGTAGATTATATTTATCTTTTTTCTTTGAAGGGATGATGTCAATAGTTATCTGTTTTATGATAATTTACAAATATGGAATGCAATTTGAAAGTTTAATACACTAACCAAACGTGATATTAATATGGATGTAGATTATAGTTATTTTTTTCTTTGGAGGGATGATGTCATAAGTTATTTGTTTTATGATAATTTACAAATATGGAATGCAATTTGAAAGTTTAATACACTAACCAAACGTGATCTTAAAATCCTTATATCTAAAATAATATAATATTAAAAATTTAGTTAATAAATTTGATCACTATTATTCTAAAATAAATATTTCTCAAATTTAAAAAAAAGGTGTTATTGTCACAAAGTTTGAACAAATGAAAATGTATAATAATTTATAAAAAAGCAAAAATTATAGAGAATCAGTTTCTCATATTATTTGAAAGAAATATTGCTCTTATATCTTACAAATAACAAATTCGGTCACCATGGTTTCAAATTAATAATTTATGCTTTGGTTTCAAAAATATTTTATTTTTCTAAGTTTCCCAAACAAAAGATAACATATCTATAGAAAAGAAAACAGAACTATAGGTCGTTAAATTAATCTAGGTTTAGGGCTGGCGGTTATTAATGATGTCACTACAGTCTATGACAGGTGTTATATAAACACTCGATAGGTGATGATACCAAATCTGTTAATTTGAATGAAAGATATGACAATTTATTAATATTGGTAATTTAGTGAGTTTTAAGATAAAATAAATAAAATAACAAATTATTTGGTATAAATTTTTTATTAATTAATTACAAAAAATTAATTAATAAATTTAATGATTTTTTTTTATTACAAAAAAATTAATGAGCTTAAGTTGTCCAGATCTTATTTTTTTTGACGAGGTTAAGATTACTAATACTGTATTATTATTATTATTTTTTATTTTACTTTATTTTTTGAATTTTATTATATAAGGCGTATAAAAGCACCTGCTCTCAATGGCCGCTACTCTGCTGTCTGCTTTAAAAAAAAATAGCTTCTCTATAAAAGTAAAACCCTAGAAAAACCTCCGCCGCAATCCGCCGATCGGAAACTTAATTCCGGCGAAGCACCCTCCTAAGCGCATGTTTGAAAATGGGAATACCGTCGTTTTATAAGTGGCTGATTGAGAGGTACCCTCGTACTGTGGTCGACGCAGTAGAAGCCGCCGGAGATGGAGGTTCTCCGATCGACACTAGGTTACCTAACCCTAACGGCTTGGAGTTCGACAATCTCTACCTTGACATGAATGGAATTATCCACCCCTGTTTTCACCCCGAAGGACCGGTACTGGCAATTGTCTGTATTAAATATGTTTTTGTTTTTTCTTGAAGTTCGAAACACGAGGGATGAAATTGTGAAATTTTGATATTGCAGTCTGCTCCCAAGACGTATGATGAGGTATTCCGGGCAGTTTTCAAGTACATTGATAAGATATTTTCGATCGTCAGGCCTCGGAAGCTTCTGTTCCTTGCAATTGGTGAGTGAATTTTGATAGAGTGCTCGATTTTTGTTTGTTGGGGATTGTGAATGTCAGTGTATCATCTTAAGCGTATACCTTTAGATTCAACTATAGATAGTAACCTTTAGACTTTACGTTATTTCAAATCTAAAACTATTGAATGGTAAAAGGACTATTTTTCTTATGGTGAAAATTTTAGTGTTCTGTTGGTTCTGCAACAACGGAATGTTTGGTTTTTGAATTGTGTATATCATGTAGGCTGGTAATTCCTTATTCCCTAAACTAATGTATGGTCAAACTTTATTCTGTGAAGGAAAGAGCTTTGCATGGTTTATCACCTCTGAATAACAAATGACTTCACCTAGATTTGCGTATCTTCTGTTTATTGATTTGTTGACATTTAATTTGTGCAGATGGTGTTGCACCTAGAGCTAAGATGAATCAACAACGGTCAAGGCGTTTCAGGGCTGCTAAAGATGCGGCCGATGAAGTGAGTCTTATAATTTTTAGAAACTATACTATGAGTCATATAATCTTTAGAAACTATACTAACTTGTAACATTTATGTTGGTAATATATTTTCTTGCTGTTGGTCTTTTGACTGTTGGCCATGTTCTTACTCATATTGTCATTCCTTTTTATGTAATTGGGGCTTTGATTTATTTCAGACCGAGCACAAAGAGATGTCTGGAAATGTTTGTGAATTAGAAGAGGAAAAGTTTACTTCTTTGGAGCATTCTAATAAGCTGGACTCAAATGTAATTACACCTGGAACAGAATTCATGTCGTTATTGTCTTCAGCTCTTCGATATTACTTACATTTAAAAATGAATGAGGATTTAGGATGGCGTGGACTAAAGGTACCCTTAAAAATCTTTTGGTATTATGTTCAAGTCTCTCTCTTTTTTCATAAGCTAACCTTTAATCATGAGGGTTTTCTAGGTTATTCTTTCAGATGCCAGTGTACCTGGTGAAGGGGAGCATAAAATAATGTCTTATATACGTTTGCAAAGAAATCTGCCTGGATTTGATCCAAATACAAGACACTGTCTCTACGGGCTGGTAAATACAAAAATTTCTTTTGGTTGTAGACAAAATCTACTGCAGATATTGCAAGGTATTGTCAATGGGGCTAACATTTTCTGTTGGTTTAGGATGCTGATCTTATTATGCTTGCACTTGCCACCCATGAGATCCATTTTGCAATTCTTAGAGAGGTTTGTGATTCAGGGTTGTGTAGACTACTTTTATTAGAAAGAAATTGCTGTTTCTAGTATACTGTGGTATAGGGAAAGAAGAATTCCATATAATTTCACTTATATTCTTGTTTTTGCCATAGAATGTTCAGCAACGCAGGAATTCAAGTTTACCAGAACAAAAAAATCGCAGCGGTAGGAGATTCAAAAAAATGAAACCGGTTACTGTGAATCTAGAAGATTACATATCAGAGCAGATATTTCAGGTCTTTCTCTTTATTTTTAATTTGGTGACGAACCTAGCTATATGTGGTTGAAGTAATGTTGCGTACTACTTCTTGCTGATGTAGATTGAGCGATATAGTCTACATGACATGAGAACAAACTTCTGTGTTCATTCTCATATAATGATGTCTAAATGATGAATGCATATGTGTTTATACAAATAAACATTTTTGTATATATAAATTTATGCTTTGGTAGTATACTTAAGACAGCTATTCTTCTATGAATTTCTAGGTGGCCATAATTTATGGTTCAGATTCTTTATAATTGTAATGTTTATATAACTCATATTTTTCTTCTATTGCATTTCTTAGTTTCTTTCTTGTTTTTTTTTGTTTTTCTTAGTTTCTTTCTTGTTTTTTTTTGTTTTTTCTGTTGCATTTTTAATTTCTTATTCCCTATGAATTCTGGTTTTTGTTATATATTTTAGTGGTTTAATATGCTTATATTTTCTGAATATCTTAGAAAAATTAGTTAGATTTAGCATGTGATGCATATTGAGATAGTTATATTGATATAATGTGTTTAAATCACTTGATATCATGTCATCCATTGCAAGTACCATGTTGAGGTTGAAGGGCCAATGAAAGCAATTTTGTAATTTTAATACTAGAAATCAATATCTCATATCTTTAATCCTTATTTTGTTGATAAATATATGTTGATTTAGATATTCTTGTTGTAAAAGCATTTTCTCTGCCATCTTCTGTTACAGTTCCTCAATATTTGGGTTCTTAGGGAGTACTTAGCACTTGACATGAGAACCACAGACCCGAAGTTGGATGGAGATTTGGAGCGTTTCATTGATGATTTTGTCTTCATGTGTTTGTTGGTGGGAAATGACTTCTTACCTCACATTCCCTCGTTGGAAATATCTGAGGTTGGTCACCTGAGATGCTCATGAAGCTTATTAACTTGGAAACATTAATTGAGTTACTAATTGTCATATAGAATATATTTCCTTATAGATATGCAACTTTTATTTTATTTATTTAGTATTAAAAAATAGATTGCAAAGAATTTTATTTACTAAATCTAATTGAGTGATGATTTCATTGTCTCTTCTCTGATTCTAAGTTTATTTCATGCTAAAAATCAAAGGGTATAAAGCTATAGCTGATTTATTGTAATCCTGAGAATATGTTGACATTAACACAAACCTTACGGTGATTGGATTTAATCAAAAGTGTTTTTTTTTTTTTTGCATTGTTAATTTTTTCTCACACTATCGAACTCCTAAAGATATTAACATATTTGTCAAGGATGAGGATTTCATGCATACTTATTTGGTGTCTAACTGTCTACTCATGTAGACACATTACTTGCAAATGTTGGAAATAATTCTCATCGTGAATTTACGTGATTTTTGATATGCTTTATTTATATTTATTATATGTATGTTCCTACATCTTTGTTACTTGTTTATGCCTAATTTAACTAGTCCTATTTTACGTGGTCTTTGTTGTTTATGGCTATAATAGCCTAAGCGATGACTCAGTTGCAATTTCCAGTTGCAATCGTTTATGCCTATGCGATGATGACTCAATAGCCTGTAAAAGTTCCATATGGTTCTTGGTTTTTCTCAGGGGGCTATTGATCTGCTCATGATGACTTACAAAAGGGAATTTTGGAGAATGGGCGGTTACCTGACTAATTCTTTTGAGGTGAACAGCTAGAGTCACTCTTTGCTTCTGTTGACTTGTTTTCATCTTACACCTTTTATCTTCTTTCTAGCTTATTGAAAATCCTGACTTCTGTATGTTGTTTAATATGCAGGTGAATTTGGAAAGGGTGCAGACTTTTGTAAAAACTTTGGGAAAATTTGAGTGTGGAATCTTTAACAAACGTATGCAGGTACTGCTTAGTGATTACATGCTTTATCTTGGTTCAGAGACTTAAGCAAATGTTTTGCTGATTTGATATTATTGCACTTTGTGTATTATGTTGACTGAGGACATTGCTAATTTGAGTAAGCTTATCACTTGCTGATGAATTGGGACTGGTTATATGGAAAAGAGTATATATTTTGTTAGATATTTGTTGGCTTGGAGAGAATCTTCAAGTGATTGATTGGTTATGGTAAGTGGTTATTAAATTGAGGAAGATCTAATATTTGATAATAATATTTTGCTTATCATCTCCCTTTGTTTCTGGGCTAATTGAAACTTGTCCTGGGATTCTAAACTCTAAAGTTAATTTTACTTCTTACCCTGCTGGTCCTTGTTGAGGCTTCTATGGTAAAATGCAGGTAAAAAATAGAATAAGTTCCTCCCATGGGCTGGACAGCTTCAATGGCCTGCCGCCTGTCGAAGGGATTAACCTGTTCATACGAATGTTTAGTTGGTTCCATAATTGAACCTTTGTATATGCATTATTGAGTATTTTTACGTGGTAGAAATTATGAAATTAGATGTGCACCATGCAGTCTATGCTAGATGGCTGGTTTGGTTATTTAGTATTGATTTGAAGACTACTTTTGATTCAGTTGCAAAAACATAGGGAGCTTCTCAATCGACGTTCTTCAAAGAATAAAGTTTCCAATTATTCTACAAAGCTTAAAAAGGTCCAGGTGGGCCAAGTTCCAACAAAGCTTAAAAAGAATGAAGTTGTTTCCAATTCTTCTACAAAACTTAAAAAGGTTCAGGTGTGCCAAGATCCAACGAATTTGAGCATTTTGCAAAATTCAAACTTTAATTGTACTTAAAGTATTTGACCCATGGGGAATGTTTTTGAACTGGAATTTTGTTTTTTTGTTTTTTTGTGAACCTTTCACTGAATCAGCCTAGTGTTATGGAGATTCAAGCACCAATCAACTCTGCATGTAGTGGCTTGGATACTGTGGTTGACAAGGTATACAAATTCAAATTTTGCTAAATTCAAAATTCAATTGTACTTCAAGTGTTTAACCCATGGAAATTTTTTTTAGCTGGATTTTTTGTTTTTGTTTTTGTGAACCTTTCACTGAATCGGCCAAGTGCTATGGAGATTCAGGCACCAATTAACTCTTCATGCAGCGGTTTGGATACTGTGGTTGACAATGTATACAAATTTTGTGCTTCAAGATACCATTTTATTACTATGTAAATGTTTTCATACTTGAAAGTCTTGATTTCTTGACAGGTTAAATTAGGGGAAGAAGGTTGGAAAAAAAGATACTATGCTGAGAAGTTTGGAGTTGAAACTGAAAGTTATTTTGAAGAAACGCGTAAGCAATTGGTAAGGAAATTTAATATTGTTCGCTACTATTTTAATACTTATGTAGATAGGGGAGATTAGTTCTCAAATTTAAGATTTCATTTTCAATTTCTACTGATGTTTTGACATCTTTATATGCTGTTGCAATAATTCCTTTGCATGTCATTTCTGTTAGAAGGGTTTAATATTTAAATTTGTTGCAATGTTTGCAGGTCTTGAAATATATAGAGGGATTATGCTGGGTCATGCACTATTATTATGAAGGAGTATGCTCCTGGCAATGGTATGAATCTCTTCTTCTACTTTAGGACCCTCCTTGGGAAGTTCAAACTTTTGAGGGAAATTGATTCCCGGTATTCAGTTTCTAGGGAATCAATTTTCCACCTATAATGTTTAGTTTGTAATATGAATTTTAGGATTTGGAAGTAATTAGATTAAGTTTTAAGTTACAAATTAAGGATAAATTTGTATTTTTAGAAAATCCACATAACTAGTTTCCCAGGGATTTTCAAGATGACACTTATCTGGGTTGGAACAAACTTTCCCACCTACTTTCTCTAAATTTGGATATCTAATTCCCTGGGTCCACACTTTTGCGTCTTCTAAAAACTGTCCAAATGCAGAGAAGTTTTCACTTTCCTCAGTGATTTAAATTCCCACTAACTTTACCAATTACCAAACGGGGCCTATTGTTTTATTTTTTTTTTTTTTAATAATATACATTTTCCTCTTTGGCACTTTTCATATTGTTCAATTCTGCATCATTTGATGGGAATGGATCACTAGCAATGCACAATTTGCAATTGCCAGCCCAACAAGAATAAATCTGTTACTATAATTATTCTTCACAGCTCCAATAGTCTACAGTTTCCTTTTCTTCTTAGTATGAAGGACAAGTGTAATCATGGACTAACCTGATGGTGCCTGGATCATCGTGATTTTTGCATGTTTTGATTTGTATGTGATCGGAACCTATGGTGCGCTTGTAAGAGACTTTTAGTATCTTGGGCTACTCTTTTTTGCATTGGCTGTATCTGCCTGTATGATAACCTTACTGTTCATGATTTTGGACATGAATTCTTTTGTATTCTCAAAATGCTTCCAATTAGTAACGTGAGCTGTTCTTCTCAACATGGTTATGCAAGCATATTACACTCCTGTTCATGTGTACTTTAAACCAAGTTTGTGTCTCTGCCCATATGTGTTACCCATTCTGTAACCTACCTTTAACTACCTTGCCCATGCATGTACATGATTTGGAACAAGAATTATTTGGAATTATCAAATGCTGAGCATATCTTAAATCGATTACCATTTCAAATATATTTGGAATCTAAATTGAAATCAAGTTGATTATTTCAGTTTTATTCTGCAGGTTTTACCCATATCATTATGCTCCATTGGCCACAGATTTTCATGATATAGGCGTTTTAAAGATTCAGTTCACACTTGGTGAACCATTCAAGCCGTTTGATCAGTTGATGGCCGTATTGCCTGCTGCAAGGTTTTCACGAATCTTAGTTTCTTTTTTCTTCTTTATAGTTGCAGAATATGACTCAATTGGTGCACCTACAGTGCACATGCTCTTCCTTCGTTTTACAGGAAACTTATGACTGATAAGTTGTCACCTTTGGTAGATTTCTATCCTACAGGTATGCTTTTGTTAACTAGGTTTATCTTTCTCGTATTAGCCAATAAATCACATCTAATTAGAATGCTTTTGGCAGATTTTGAGCTTGACATGAATGGGAAACGATATTCTTGGCAGGTAGAGTTTGTTCCTTGTTTTTGTATCC